>CAMOHE010052812.1:0-24813 GCA_946598075.1 Artocarpus hirsutus | reverse complement strand
GGAGACTTGTAAATGTAGGGGGGTGGTGGTGGTGAAGGGGATGGTGGAGGAGGGGACTTGTAAATGTAGGGAGGTGGTGGCGATGGTGATGGTGGGGGTGGAGACTTATAAACATAAGGAGGAGGCGGTGAGGGAGATGGTGGAGGAGGAGACTTGTAAATGTAGGGGGGTGGTGGTGATGGGGACGGTGGAGGTGGAGATTTGTAAACATAAGGAGGTGGGGGTGAAGGAGATGGAGGAGGAGGGGACTTGTAAACATAGGGAGGTGGTGGCAATGGAGAAGGTGGAGGAGGGGACTTGTAGACGTAGGGCGAGGGTGGTGATGGAGATGGGGGGGGTGGAGACTTGTAAACATAAGGAGGTGGGGGAGAAGGAGATGGAGGAGGAGGGGACTTGTAAACATAAGGAGGTGGTGGCGATAATGATGGTGGAGGTGGGGACTTATAAATGTAAGGAGGTGCTGGTAATGGAGAAGGTGGAGGAGGGGACTTGTAAACATATGGTGGGGGTGGGGACTTGTGGACGTAGGGCGGGGGTGGAGATGGAGATGGTGGGGGTGGTGACTTGTAAACATAAGGAGGAGGCGGTGATGGCGATGGTGGAGGAGGGGACTTATAGACGTAAGGAGGCGGTGGTGAGGGGGATGGTGGAGGGGGGGACTTGTAAATGTAAGGAGGTGGAGGTGAAGGTGATGGTGGGGGTGGGGACTTGTAGACATAGGGTGGAGGTGGTGATGGTGATGGTGGTGGCGGAGACTTGTAGACGTAGGGTGGTGGTGGTGAAGGTGATGGTGGAGGTGGAGACTTGTACACATATGGAGGAGGAGGTGAAGGAGATGGGGGAGGTGGGGATTTGTAGACATATGGTGGAGGTGGTGATGGTGAAGGAGGTGGCGGTGATTTATAGACGTAAGGAGGTGGAGGAGATGGTGATGGTGGTGGTGGAGACTTGTAGACATAAGGAGGAGGAGGCGATGGAGATGGTGGTGGTGGAGACTCGTAGACATAAGGAGGTGGTGGTAAAGGAGATGGTGGTGGAGGAGATTTATAGATGTAGGGAGGCGGTGGTGAAGGAGAGGGTGGTGGAGGAGATTTATAAACATAAGGAGGGGGTGGTGAAGAAGAGGGTGGTGGTGGAGACTTGTATACGTACGGGGGAGGAGGAGAAGGAGACGGTAGTGGTGGCGACTTGTAGTAGTATGGTGGGTAACTCACATGCTTTGGTGGGTGGGGGGGTTGGTAATGGTATGGCGGGTGCGGAAAATTTTTTCGTGGTGGTGGTGACTTGTTGTGGCCTGGCGGATGGTCAACATACATTGGTGGTGAAGGCAATTTGTAATCGTAAGGTGGATGTGCAACATACTTTGGTGGTGGTTGAGGAGAGTTGTAAAGATATGGCCCGTGAACTACATGCATCGGAGGTGGCAAAGAAGCATAAATATAGGGTTTGTAATCAGCAACCACACTAGTGGCTACAAAGCAAAATGCCAAGGCATAAACCAGTCGAGGCCAATGCCTCGGCTGTCCTAAAGTACCCATTTCCGGCAAATTACTCAACTCCTATCTCCGGAAATTTGTACTAATTCTTAGATCAACCAAGAATTGTTTAGTGAGTTGCATGGTGAGGTTGAGATGAACTCCTTTATATAGTGTGCTCCCACAATCATTGTTGAGTAGTGCATCATTGTTTATTTAACAAAACAGGCTGTCTTTATTGCTTAAACAATATTATTCAAAACGTCAATTTCAGTTTATTCTTTTTCTTAATAATTCAAAACCTTCATCCATATATAACAATTGCCTACTATGCCTTGTTTATAAAAAAATTTCTTCAACGTGATTTTGTGCTTTCCCACTATGTTGTCTCTATTATGAGCCAGTCAAGAAAAGAAGCATATATGGTAGTGGATAAGAAAATTAATAAGGGAGATATGAGACTGAAAAACTTCAAAGCGTGTTTTAAGTAAACATTGCTTGTTTTATTTTTGTTTTTTTGTTTTTTGTTTTGTTTCCCTTTTTTGTCTTTTTTGGCTTTTGGTATTGAAAATGAAAACAAGGAAGGATTACGGGAAACATCTAAAGTCATAGTCCAACATTGTCTGGCATCTAGCATGTGCCCGCTCCAAGGAATTTTTTGTTTCCTAATGATTGTTTTAGTGCCGGATTAGCTGGTAATTTGCAGGAAGAAAACTTCTAGAACTTTATATTAAGGATTTTTAACAGTGCCTAAATAACTTTAGCACTTCACTGAACTAAAAACATAAATCCACAAAACTTGAAAGGAAACCGATTCCCTTTTCATTGTATAGTTCATGTTAAGTGATATAATGTTTTTTTTTTTTTTTTTTGGAAAGAAAAATTCTTTTAAGCTTATTGTTAGGTAATGTAGCGTCATTATTTAATATAATTTTCCTCTATAAGTGTAACTATATGTAACTATTTTATGCTTATTCCACTGTTCAGACGCTTTATTTATGTTCTATATAAACTGTTCAAAGAAAAAAAAAAGTCAACTTTTATTTTTCTCTTATTTTTCTCTTATTTTTCTTCTTTGTTGGGAAAGCTGGTAGTTCTTATGTCATGCGGATCCACTATTCTTTCTCGTGGTTGTCATCTTGAAATTATGCTTCAATAGCTTCACATCATGGAAACAAACAACATGAAACTTTCTTTAACCTGAGTTAATATGACAACTCTGATTTAACTAATTGTATCTGAGAACATTAGAATAAAGCATCACATATATGTATATATGTATATATAAGTGTTTTCTATTATTAGCGAAGGAACTGCGTTGAGAAATCACTTTCTCAGTCAAAAGTTGCATACATATATAAGTCATTTTGATTAATCCATCGGATAACGTACCAGAACGTGATTCCGTCTGTAGGCGCTATCCATGAGCCTGCATCTAGTTCTGATAATATTATTCATCAGAATGCCTTGATTGAAATAATTGGTCCCATTTATGATATAAAGAATTGGGGATACTTACTACTTGTTTAAAAGAGTAATTCTAACTATCAGTTAGAACTTTAAACAATATAAAGCTCTCACATGTTGCATTAAAAGGCTATAATATAAGCTCTCACGTGTTACAATTCTCAAATTTAAATTGTTGATTTTAACCAGTCTTTCAAATGGCCTAAAAGAAGGCGATTTTGTTCTATCAATGGATCATGTTGCCTTAACCATTGGATTAATTTGTTAGTGGTTTGATTTGCTATCATCTACATTAAAAATTTCCAGCAAGCATTACAAAACAGTTGTTAATCGTAGATAAAACCGTTGAAAAATTAATATTATAAAACAATGTGCTTTACTAGTAGCACAAAATTGCCTTCTTTACCGTAAAAATTCTCAAAAGAATTGTGTGAAAATGTATTAGGGTCAATGACAAGGCCAGGATTTATTAATAGGGTTTTTTTAATCAACATCATGCTAACATGTAAAGAACTATTAATTTAAGAGAAAGCAAGTTTAATTTATACACATACCTACTATATTAAAATTAAACCACTATATAAAAAGGGGGTCAGGCATGCCCCATGTGTCTTGTCATTCTTAGGGCAACAGTGGCCCCATTTGAAGTGTTTTTTTTTTATTTTTGTTTTTTAAAAAATCTGAAAAAGAAAATATTTTGAGAAATGTACTAAGACTGTTTTTGAAATTGTGTTTGGTTGTATATGGTGGTATGTTTTTTAAACCCAAATATTTTTTAATTAAAAAATTATTAATATAAATAAAACCCAAATTTAATTTTTAAAAAACTAATTATTAATTTTTTTAATTATAATCAATAATACGAATTACATAAAAAAAATTACACGATGATGGTTGGGGTCTTCTCTGCTCCGGTGAGGCCAAGATGCCGGCGATGGCCGAGACCGACAACCCACGAGATGACGAGTCCCCCAACAGCCTAGCCCTACCCCGACGAGCCTAGCTCCTACCCTCAACGATGCACCAGCTGAGATCGAATGCCGTAGCCCTTCGTGCCACCAGCCCACATTGCCAGCCCCTCCGCGATTTAGATCGCACCTCCGTCGCGATCCAAAGATTGGTGTGGAACTTCGACATTTGCATCGCTGGGGGTGGATAGCGATTGTTGCAGTGGGTTTCTAGGCCGGATTGATGGAGATCGGATGTACTCTAGCATGGGCGAGCAAACTACGATTTTTGCAACTGGGCAATGCCGAGGTTTGACGGTGATCGACGATGGTTGGGTGACGATTTACTGTGGTGGGTGCTTTGACGACGTCCTCCAGCGTGCTTCGATGGCAGGTGTGTGACTTCGACAGTTGGGCCAACAACAGAATCCGGCAAGCAAGGACAACGAAGATGGGATATGCTTCAATAGAGAGGGGCTTAGGAGACAGTGCAAGGGAGATGAGAATGTTGGAAAAAAAAACCAAAACAAGTCTCTTTTTGTCTTCAAAACTCTCAACTTTTTCACGTACTTTGAAAAATGTTTTCATTTTCATTTTCAACATTTTTATTAACCAAATAAGTTTTCAAGATAGTTTTCATTTTTTTGTGTTTTTGAAAATGTCAAAAAAATTTCAGAGACGAAACCAAACGGAGTCAGTGTATCTTTTCACATGTCAAATAATATCTTCTGCGTCTTTTTTTGTAATTTAATTTATTTTCCCAATGAAAAGCATAAAATAGTGTCCATGAAGTAAAGAGTTTACTAATTTTTCTTCTCAAAGAATAAATAACAACACAATTTCTGGGAAGTCAAACACTGTTCCCTGATCAAGCACTTAATTTTTCTTTGATCTCATTATTGTTTACAATGCGAAGGCCCTTCATTTTGGGTGTGCACAATTGTATCACAAGGTCTTCTAAACTTACAGGTGGGATTTTTTTTAACGGAGTGCCAATTGAAGGATACATTGCAATATATGTGTGTTCCACTTGCACACCCATCTTTCTCATACATATGCCTACATATGTATATATACATACAAGAATAAAGTTTGATATTTAGCAAAAAATATATCTACATATGTATACATATATAGTATACATACAAATATGGAGGTTTTAACGATAAAATTAAAAAAAAAAAATGCTCTAAGCATCAGATTTTACCTAGTTTTGTTAATTTTACATAATTTTTTTCGTTTTGATATGATTTTGACCGAATAATGGGCACTTAATAGCTCTTACAAAAAATAGATACGTCTATGTATGAGTGCATATATCTACGCACGTTAGCAGTCAGCAACGCTGTTATTTTATGCTCTCATTGACTTAGCTTGCATATCAATGAATCATCGCTGTCGAATCTCCCATATTCTCAAAATATCCGATTTGTGTTTACATTTTAAACCATGCTTTTCTGCTCCGAATTTATAAATTCTATTTTCAAAAGTTATATATCATCTCGAGGACAAAATATAATGGTGAAAGCACCATACAAGTTACAACACATGCATGGTAGAGGAGACTGAAAATAGTTTTAACTTTGGTCAATGTCACTTATTAATAAAGAAAATGAGAATCCTACGCCTGAGAAGTGGGTTTTAAAAAAAAAAAAAAAGGGAGCCTGAACGTGTAACTTTCCTTTAGCCACGGCCACATTCACGGTGATTAATAGGCCTAGGAATGATTTGCTTTAATTATTATTTTATCGACCGTGATTATTTTTATCCCATGAAACTTCGTTTTGATAGGATAAAAATTAATTAATTTCCAGCCTAGTCATATAATAATCTACACTATCTCTTGTTTGTTCTAGTCTAGGCATCAAATTGGGAAACTACAACAAGCGAGATGCAAACATAATATACTATATGTTATCCTAAAGTTTGTTTCAATAAGCAGCAATAGTATCACAACAATATTATATGATATTCTAATCCTATGTTCACCCTCGTACTTCATCTGTCTTCACTGGTAGATTCAGTTAATGTTCAAAATCAAAGTCTCTTGTAATCGATGGTCATTTGCGACTTTTTTTTTAGTTCACATATTGTTTATTTAAAATGGAATTTTAGTAAAATATATATATATATATCTCACATCGCAGGGGGTGAGATGGTGTGTATTTGGCTGGATTTCAATCAAGAAATTCTCTCTTAAAAATATATACACGTTGTTGTAGCTAAGAAGTAACTTGGGTTGAGGAGGAATGAAAATGCACGAAACAATAATAAAAGTCAAATTATGCCAGCTTTTGTTCGAAGGTACTCATTACTTTGTGCATAATTTGTGTTGCTCTCTCTTGCAAGTGGCTAATTCTTAGAAGAGAGGCCAGTATAGACGCACAATTGACGTTTTCGATATTTTGTGAAAAAAAATAAGCTGACTCTTACATGATGTCACGGGCAATACACAAAGCTGAAATCTTGAATGGGTTCGTGATCGGAGATTATCCACAACTTACATACTTTAAGATGTTTAACATACCGGTTAAAACTATTAATTAAAACCGTAAATGCTATAGCATATAAAAGTTTTATCATGCAGAAACTTTTTTTACTTTTATTGTAATATGTAAAAGCTTTACATTGTTTCTAATTGAAAAGTTTATTAGAACCAACTAATGTCAAACAAAACTATTTGTTACAAGTTCTAACTTTTTTTTTTTTTTCACGTTCTAGGCTGGACACCACATTTCTGATATCTATGAATGCCATTTTTTCAAAATACGTTTTGCTGTACAGCTGTTTGGATACAGATTTTGTTTCGAGAATTTTTAGAACAAATATTTGTTTTCGTTTGTGTGTTTGGCTCAAGGGAGAATTTCTTCAAAGTTGGAAAAAAAAAAATGCAACCAAAAGTGAGACGGATCGATTACTGCATAGTCAATAGGCTTAATCCTAGAGGGACATTTCTACGGATTTCGCCCTCTTCTTCTTCTTCTTCTACTTCTTTTATTTTTTTCTATTTGGACAAGCTAGTCTCAAAGTGCACGATTTGACAATTTGGATTTTTTTAAAAAGGAAAACCTGCTTCACCAGTCAGAGCATAGAAATGAATTAACAATTTTTCAACGCTAATTTCTGCCCCAAGTTCTCCTTTTTTAAACTAGCTTAAGCGGGACAAAATTCCAAAAAGACACATACCTAAAGACCCCTAATTGTCTCCGTTTTTTAAGTTCATTAAATCCAAAATTCTTGGCCTCACCCCAAAATTATTTGGTTGAATGTGGTTAATAAATATGCGACTATGAAGGTGATTTTCGGTAGCTTTGGGAAAAAATTACCCGTCAGTCTATATCGCTTGATCTCGTAAAAAAAGAGCTGGAAGTATGAATTTCAAACTATGAGCTGTTCCTCGGCTTTGGCTATTGACAAGTGAGTATCATTGTCCCTGTAATGAGATTAGGTGGCAAAAAACACATTCTCTCTTAAACAAGGTCTCGAGTTCGAGTCTTGTGTATGGAGAAACAGGTGTTGGGAGAGCTTCTCCCGTATAGGTCCGACCCGGCTCGAATCCGGATTAGTCGGGTTTACTCCCACTAGAGTTGAAAGACCATTATTTCTGTTGATTCGTGCCTCTATGTGGTGGTCCGAATATCTGATGGTTTTCACCAAAAAAAAAAAAGAGTGTAAGTTGAGTTATTTTGTAGTTTTCCAAACGGACAGACGTAAACTACCACATATACCTGTAACAAGTGTTACTTGATTCAACCATTTGAGATGTTCAGAGGGCATTCGAGAAGTCGTTCAAACCAAAAGTGTTAAACCTAGAACACGGTAGAGAACATTATAGCAAAAATTTTGCTTAAACCAAATTTTTTTGGTTCAAACCAAGTTCTTAAATGAACTCTCGATCTCTAATGCATATGTAACCCTTGTTTTCAATTTATAACCTTTGTGTACCACTCAGAAGTTCGGCCATAAATACAAATCATTCAGTAATTCATGTGCTCTGAAACCTTTTTTCCTGGCTGAAATATCAACTGTTCATACATCCAATAAACCAAAACTTTCCCCCAAAAGTTAGCCCTTTGTTTTCAAAGGATGGTTATATATTTACAGTCAGGAGCATAAACAGAAAGGGAACAGTTTGCCTCAAAGAGTTTGCCCTGCAAATGTCAATGGAACAATTTTAAGTGATTCCCTGCTGCTGCTCCTGAAAACTCCAGCTCCAAATCCAACAAAGAATCATACACGCCATCAGCTTCAAAATTCCACCAAAGAATCAATTTTTAGGCTTCTTTGACGCTCCTAAATTGGAAGGCTCTGGTTTCCGTTTTATTCCAAGAAAATGTTCCACCTGGAAATTTTACAAGTTGGTGTTAATCATGGAAAGCTGCTATAGAACATTGAGCCAAAAATAAAAAATAAAAAAAGAGCAGACAGCATGCTTGAAACATCGAAGGGGGGAAAAAATAGGACTCTTATACATGGAAACTCTTATCTCAAATGCATCAAGATGTATTAGCATAATAGAGTTAGCTTATTGACCTTTCTATCCCCAAGCATAGGTGTCAAGCCCCCAGGGGGGTCCTTCTCAACAGTAGCAAAACCACTTCTCGGGTCACTGGTTTGCCTGAAACACAAGCAACATGACCAAATAAGAAAAAAAAAAGATTCTTTGTTTTTTTTTTTTTCAGTTTCCCTTCTGGTAAATTCCACAATCAGTATCCGAAAATTAAACAAGAGAATAAAGCATACCCTGGTTTAACATGTCCACTGAGAACGAGATAGGGTGTCTTCAACTTAGCTTGCGCTTCTCTCATCCTCTCCACAGATGACGATGGTGTATCTGAACTCTTCATCTGCTTCAACTTCAATTCTTCCTGGAATTGTTTCATACGCTTTTCTTGTTTCATTTTTCCAGGTCCCTTCCCATGGAACTTATGAGAAAGTTGCCGAAAGGCTTCCTTTGGAGTCAACTGTCAAAAACAAGGAGATGACTTGTAAGAACAGAAGCAAAGCTTCGTGATCGCTAGAGAAGCAAAGACCTAAAAATAAATATCATCACATACATGAGGTTTTTGTTTTTTTTTTCCAATGAATTTGTGGGATACAGTTCACAGGACATAACTATAACTAATCGTCGTATAGAACGTGTAATTATGTACATATATATATATATATGGATAAGTCATCAGTGCACTTCACTGTATATTTTCAGTCTCTATGTGTTTGTGGAGACAATACCATTTGTAAAACCAATCACCAACAATACTTAAATTTTTTTTAGATAAGACAATCACCAATAATACTCAATTGTAATTTCAAAGATAAAGAAATATGCCTTTTTACTCGTAATTCGTCCCTATAAAATAGCATCTCACAATGCACACAACAAACAAATAGCTGTGTTGCATTGTATAAATATTAAAATATATTAAAAAAGTTTCCTAAAATTCAAATGCTATATGATAATCAAGCATTGTAGCTAACTAATAATAAGCATAAGCGTCCTTCAATTGACTACGAATTTCAAAATGCCACAAAACCATGTGGGACCATATATAACCGAGCAAATAAGATGACACACACACACACAGAAAATAAGATGGGATACTTACAATACGACCAAATTCGTCTGTCCTCTCAATACGGATGTCCTTTTCCTGATAGACCTTAGGCGTGTGAGTCTCCTTTGAATGGCTCGAAGAGGAGGTACGAGTTCCATCCTTTTTTTGATGAACTTGTTGGCTTGGCTCATCATCATCTACGATGCCAACTAGCTTGGACTTCTTTTTGTCCATATTTCTGCCACCCCAGTCAATACTCTCTTTAAGTGTCCCTCTCTCTTTCAGCAGCTTCAATGCACCTGATAAGCCCTTTCCAACGGCGACTTCATGAATAACCCCATCTGGAACTATCTCCTCCTCCTCCTCTTTACTAGGTTGTTCATCGTTATCAGTCTCTTTAACTTCAGTCCACCCACCAGGCTCATCCTCTATTTCCTCATTAGAAGCTTTAGGTTCCTCATCTTCATCCATGAAAACGTCTTTGCTGTCTGGCTTTTGGGCTTCTGAAAAAGCAACCCAAAAAAATCATTTCTTACCAAATATACATTACATGCAATATTACTAAAAATCTCCTCGAGCCTAAAATGTGCAAACAAAATCCAATGGCAGGAGCTGTAAGGCCATAACATAAACTAGTTGACAATAAGATTAAAGCCATCATGCAGTTGCAGTCTATTAAGCATAAATAGCTTGCTTAGCAGATAGATATTATAGTAATAATACACGTAGAAAAAATACCTTCTTCAAGTTGGAGACCCCAGACAAACTCTTCCATTTCTGTAAAGACAACCTTGGTTTCCTGCGACTCTCCGGAATGATTTTGTTCATCCGCAGTCTGACTGTTGGCAATGGTTTTAGCAAGCAGTGCAACAGCCTCAGGACCAGATGGTGTCTCCTCCTCTTTCTTTTTTACGGCTATTTTCCTTGCCCTCTCTACGGCTTTATGAAAATCCTCATCATCATCTGCAAAAATTAGATTCTCCTCTTCTGCTGATTTAATGGGACGAGTTTGTTCCAGTCGTAGTGATTTCGATGCCTCATCTGCCTTGGCAAAAGCTGTCTGGTATGCATTATTCCTCCTTTCGGCCTCTGCTCGATCTTGCTCCTCTCGAATGGCCTGCCTCTTCACATCATTCCGAGAACCAATATCACCAACACCCAGCCCCGCAGAGACTGCTTCTGCCTCAAGGGCATCAATATCTAGCTTATCCTTCTTCCGCAAGGATTTCTTTTTCTTAGGCTTTTTGAACTGGGTCATTTCTTCAGGAGTATAGTAATCTGATGAGACTTTTCCAGAAAAGTTGAGATCTTCAAAGCGCATGTTGGTAGAAGCACCCTGTAACCTTCTACGAAGCTAACAAAACAAGCCAAAAAGGACATTATGAACATTAAATAAAATAAAATAAAAAAGGGAGGCAACAATTCAGGCACCGTGAAAGTTAAAAAAGGATACATAGCACATGGAAGAAAATAAACCCCACATAAAGCTGAACACTCCATTTACTGGAAGCAGAAAATTTTATGAACCAAAAAAATAAAATCAAATAGAGGGAAGAAACCCTTAAAAACGAAAAGGTGGAAAGCATACAAAATGTAAACAGAACTAGAAGAAATTGAAACTAATGAAAGACATACTTGCAAGAAAATAAACTTGGGTAAAAGCAATCCCTCTTTGGCTATCTCTAGGGAAGTTTCAAGGGAAGAAAATAATACCTCTTCTAATTTCTTCTCTGCTTCGCTAGTAATGCGTCCTCTTTCGTCTATAGTTACCCCCTGAAGAGAAGTAACAATAAACTAAATCAACATTTCTTACATAGCTAAAATCTGTAGAAACAAAATACGTATAAATGAAAGAAGGAGAAAGAAACGTTCAGACTGGAAGTAAACAGGATATTTATCTAAAAGAATATAAACCTCATCTGTGGATGGATCATCATATTGTGGAAGTATTTTCTTCTCTGAACTCTGGTCATCATTAAACCTGAACAACAGAATGCTAATCAGTAACTAATATCGAGAAACACGATTACTTTTTTGCTTAACTATACAACCTACAAAACTCCCAGAATTACTCATCCCGACAGATCATATCTCAAATCAATGGACACAATTCTTTTCCGGCACATTTATAAGCTAACCAAACAGAGTAAAACTAAAGTAATCTTACTTGTCATCATACATCCCCACTTTCTTC
The DNA here is from genome assembly GCA_946598075.1 of Artocarpus hirsutus. Taxonomy (NCBI): domain Eukaryota; kingdom Viridiplantae; phylum Streptophyta; class Magnoliopsida; order Rosales; family Moraceae; genus Artocarpus; species Artocarpus hirsutus. The sequence continues at coordinate 13,175 of CAMOHE010052812.1, read as the reverse complement.
TTTGCTGCTTTATAAGCCTCATCTCGCCTCTTCTGCTCTCCAATTTCCACATTCTCAAGCATATCAACCTCTGTTACATCAGAACAAAATGCTCTCTTATATAAAATGCCACGCAATCGAAGGGTACCTATATGCTGGAAAGTAAAGAAGTAATTCCAAAATAGAGTCACCTTCATTAATGTCACCATCAGCTAGAATATTCTGATCTTTGAGCGTCAAAACGACTGCACCACCTTCCATTACTTTGTCGATCCCATGAAGAACTTTAACCCCTGCTAGATTATCTGAAACAATTTTTGAAATAAAGTTTAATGAATAGGATCAAATTACTAGCATTTCAGCTAATAACATTGCCAGTCACTCAACCAAAACATATAAAACGTCGAGTGAGATCGTTCCTTAACAATATCTCTCAAGAGATGGTGGACCATAAAGCATCACCAGGTTTACATTCACTGAATAATGGAACAGAACGAGAAAGATATACAGGTACTTATGTTTATAAAGCCATGATTTTAATTAAATCTTTTTGGCGCTTTGACATATTAACAAAATTTGGCAAGTTCATGGAACATAGATGTGGCTCTATATAAACTACAACTGGACCCTATCGTGTGATCAAAGTCCAATAAAACCAAATGAATTAATTGAAATCCCTTTTATCTCTAAAGAACCCTTAGAACAACTAGTTATTATTAAGTGTAGAAAGAAAGATCGAAGTAAAAACGAATCTTACGATGTTGGCCGGTTGTTGTCTCTTCGTCTTCGCTATCTTCTTGAACAATTTTGTCCTGACGAAATCGAAACCATATAATCAATCATAAAGTTAACATAAGGTTACGATTAACCATGTCTCAAAAGACAATGCAAGGAAACACTGCTAGAAGATGCAATAACCTGTTCCTCAAAAATCTTAGAAAGCTGCAAAGCTTTCTCTTTTTCAGCATTCTTTTTCTCCTCAAGCTTGCGGCTTCTATTCACCCACGCTGAAACTTCAGAAATATCTTCTGTTTTTTTCTTCGATCTTTCTTGTTTCAACCTTACCAAAAATAAATCAAATGTAAACATCATTGGACAACTTTTTCAAAGTAAAATATTTATCTTCAAGTCTGTAGCAGCATTGACTCAATATTGCACGATAAAAAGCTCAACAAGAAACAATATATTAAGTTGCTTACTTAAGAATGCGTTCCTCGAGCTCTGATGTTGTTGGACGTGCTTTATGTGCTAAATCGTCAGCAATCTGTTCACCATCTGTATACTGCAAAAGCTTCCCTTGTGTAGCATCTTTATCCCTGTTATTATCATCATCCAGCTTAGTTGTATCATCTTTTCCCCCATCCTCGCCCCACTCATAATCTTCCCCTACACTTCTCCTGCTCGCTCTATCTCTTGATTTCTCCTTATCTTGATCAGCCTCCCTCTCCTTCTCTTTAATCTTCTCTTTTGCCTTCTCTTTCTCTTTATCTATATCCTTATAATTTTCTCTTCCTTTCTCCCTGTCTCTATGTTTTTCTCTCTCTCGATCTCGCTCCTTTTCCCTTCCCCTATCCCTTTCCTTTTCCCTATCTTTGTTCTTCTCCTTTCCTCTCTCCTTATCCCGTCCTCTCTCACTATCCTTGTCTACATCCCTATCTTTCTCACGGTCTTTCTCTTTTGCTCGATCTTTTCGATCTCTATCCCTTTCACGCTCTTTTTCTCTGTTTTTCTCTCGATCATGATCTTTCTCTCTAACCTTACTATCTCTGCTCCTTTCCTTATCCCGCTCATCTCTATCATCTTTCCTCTTGTCCCGCTCATCTCTATCATCTTTCCTCTTGTCCCGCTCATCTCTATCATCCTTCCTCCTCTCCCTACCAGAACCTCGCTCCTTTTCTGCATCTTTAGCCTCTTTCTCTCTTTCCATTGCGATGTCATCATTGCTCCTCTTCGATCTTTCACGTTCTTTACTTCTATGATCTTTTTCTTCCCCTCGACTGCTCTTCTTCCTATCCTTTCCATGATTAGGAGAGTCATCTCGATCATCTCGATCATCATGTTGTTCATACCTCGATTCGGACCACTCCATGTCCATGGAGACTCAAGATAATGAACTGGGCAACAGATTTTTTCTTAAAAAACAACAATATTGGTAACAATCAGACTAAGATTTTGTAAACAGTAGTAAGCCACATACATTGGGAATAAGAGATAGCTTCTTACGTGAAATCAAATTTCAAGATTTGTACTCTTATTCTGGAATTAAAAAGGCTCCCCAAAGTTCTGTTTGGGATTTTAAAAGATTATTCAACGCTTATAATATTAATCCTAGATCCAAAAGGTTGTCGACTAATTAAATCTTATCTTAAAACATACAGCGGGCAATCCAACTTGAACCTGAATCAATGCCAAAAAAAAAAAAATCTAGAAAACAATTAAGACAATTATGTTCAGTTGGTGAGAATGAAATTCGTCATACAAGTGAAATGCACGTTAGTCTTCAACATATATAAGGCACGTTAATCTTCAACATATGATAGACAAATTAGATCAAATAAAAACATAATTTTCAACATATAATAGAAACAACATATGATGTTAACAATCTTGGCAAAAGTGTACCCTTCTAGTTTCAGTTCAAAATAAGCTAAAAATAATAACCCTTTATGCTTGAAAAAATAAAGAGGAAAAAAAGCTAGATGTTTGCCTGTGTTTGGAAACTTAATGAAATAGGAGGAAAGAAATTTCTTTTAACAATTTTTTTATTGTGTTTGGATGTTAAAAATTTTCAATAGTGAATTACTTTTATTTTCTATACTCCTCATCTCGCTACCATCTTTCACTCTCCTTCCTTTCTCTCAACGCGCTTTCTCTCCTTAACAAAGGAGGTACTATAGAATTAGACTGGTGTGGTACAGTTTCCACAACAAATATGTGAACTTCTCTTTGATGTCATCACCAAACAAAAAAAAAATTCACTCACTTTATTTCTATAGACAACCAAAAAAAAAAAAAAAAGGAAATCAATAGAATCCTCGCAATGTGAGCTTCTCTTTGATTTCTTCACCGAACAAAAAATTTTCAAATTCTGCCTGTTGAGAGCAGTGAAGGTTTTGCCCTAAACCTCTACGAATTGCGAAGACGACAACAGGACGCAGAGCAAAGAGGAGAAGAAGAAGAAGAAGAACGCTTTGTTCTTTTAATGGAAACAGAAATTGCGTTTTCTTAATAAATTTCTTCGATATTTTCTTCCAAAAAAATTGTTTTCGCTCAGTTCCAAACATCGAAAAAGATATTCCCTACAATTTTTTTTTTCAATTCCAAAATCCAAACTGACCTAAAAGATTGAGAGGAACTCAAACCCATAGAAATTATACATATCTCATAAATTTGTAAACTTCTAGGGAAAAAATTGAATGGGAAAACACGAACTGGAAAATCTATGAAGACGATGCATACCTGGTGATTGTACGTGAGACGACAATGACGAAGGAGAAGAAGAGCACGAAACAGAGACTAGAAAGAGTGTAGATTTAGGGTTTAAAGCAACTTTCGGTTAAGACTTACCCGTCGACTCGTCGTCCTAGCTTTTTAAGAGAATTGGGGAATTTCTAATAATTTTCTAGGGATTTAATTAATTTCGTAACCAAAGCATGGTCGAAGCAACGACCGCCTTTTTTTTTTTTTTTTAACTTCGGAATGGTGAAGGTGAATAACGGAAAAATATAATGAGAGACGCCATTAATAGGAAGATCATGATAAAGAAGAAATTATATGTCGTTTACCTCAATATGTCGTTTTTTGTTTGCATTTTGATGCCAATTAAGTTGAACGACAAACTTGAAAAATCTCTTTAATGCATGAGCCATAAACGACCTGTCGTTTTTCCTTTGTTAAACAACAAAATTTGCCACCTAAAATAATATCAATGTTATATTTGGCCAAAAAATATGTATAAATATATATATATATATATATATATTTGAGATATTGTTTGATTAATTCTCCAATGTATAACGTTAATTTCCCACCTAAACTAATACAGTGTTATATATTGCACTAAAAAAATATGGTAACGATATTCTCTAAGTGAAAATGATTTATTTGAGGCGTTACTTAGAATTAATGGTCTAGTGTATAATATTATTTAAAATATTGTATTTTTGTCCTAATTTTACACTTTAAAATTTAAATAATTTAAAAATGTGGATTGTGTACCAATTAAATAAAAAAAAAAGTCATTACATAAACTACAGCATTCCAATGCTAAAATTTAATTAGTGTTAAATTTGAAATCAAGTATCAATATGTCAAATTTAAAACAAAACAAAAAACATTTTATGGGTCAGTGATTTTCCTACGCAAGCGTACATACTACTTATGGATTGCATCGGAATTGCTTTCATTTACGCAAGCAAACAACATGAGTGTACAGTGGCACTGGCATCGGACGGGGGGGAATCTGACAACATTGATGGTAGGAAGAGATGAGAGAAGAATGGAGGAGACAAAAAGGAGGAAAGAGGAGGAAAGAAATTTAAACTTGGGCGAAGCTGTAAAAGTTTAATACTGGTAATTTCAGAAAAAAGGTTTTAGAAGAAATCATCTATGATCCACCTCTTTAAGCCAGTGCAAAACCGTATCCTAAATTATCCTTGCTAGATCACACAAGAAGACTGCCCATAAGGCTGGTAATTCGGGTCCACGGGTCGGGTTAAACCTTTATTTAAACAGCCAACACGCAACCTGAACCCGACCCATGACCCTACGGATCAAAAAAAGTCCAACCCGGACACAACCTGACGTGTAGATGGGTTGAGCCGATCCGACCCGTGCAACCCGTCAATATGTTACTTTGTGGATGTTCTTGTTGACATCACACACTGACCCGCTAAACCCAATAGACCTGCAACACGATAACCATCAAAAAAGTTAACAAAACTTTGTATAAGTTTAACAAAAACAAATATGCTAAAAATTAGAATCATGTCAAGTTAGATATACAACAAATGTTAGACTAATTTGACACATTAAAATTAATTTCAGGTTATATGGGTTGCATTGAGATCACATGAGTTTAATTTGGGTTATACGGGTTGATTAACAATTTTCAAGTCAATTTTTGGGTAAACATAATTTCGACACGTTTTTTACGGGTTATTTCGGGTTGATTTCATGTTGATTCGAGTCGACCCGAACCCAACCTGTTTTTTGTGCGGGTCAAACGGGTTCGACCCAATTCCAACCCAAGGCCTAATTTTCTAACCCTAACTCACATTTTTCGTGTCAGGTTCGTATCTTGTCATCATGTCATGACCCAAATTACCAGCCCTAACTGCCCATAACTAGGCCTTTGTCTCTTATAGTTTTATGGCTTTCTTGCTGGATTGTACTATCGTGTCGGGAGAAGAATTCCAAGGATATATGTTGGGAGGAAAAAAATAATAACAATAATAATAATAAAATACATCTTTTTTATAGGGAAAGGGTGGTGAACAAATATACAATACTTGTGAACCTGAGCGTTATAATTGTAAATGCTCAAGCATCTAAATGTCATGAAATATACAAGAGAAAACAATTATATCTGGATATCTTGAATCTTTGAAATTGCAAAATAGAACAATTTATTCCGAACCTACATTGGCACATGAGTTCAAGACTTTGGGCGCCCATATAACGACACTTTCTTATTCGGACAAATTTTACGAATTCCCGAGCTGTGTCACTCATGTCAAAATACTCCTCAAACTTTAAAACATACCTATTGTATAATACTACAATATATTTACCCTCTAAACTTTGAAACGTGTTTTTTTTGTTCCGACAAAATAATACTTGATGAGCTAATTAAAAAGATAAATTTGTCAATTCACTCAAAACCTTTAAGGAACTAAAGTGAATTATAGTACATTCTTCACTTTCCTTCGTCTTTTCCTTGCTTTTGAATAGGTATATAAAGATAGAATATACGCGAGTTTGAAGCCTAACTAACTCATTTAAAGTGAAAAAGACATGTCTATTTACCCTTAAGTATCATGTCCAATCTTAAATCATTTGAAAATCAACAATTCCATCCAACAAACAATATGTTTTAAAGTTCGATGGGTGAATACGAAGAAATATTATAGTTCAAGAGCACAATATATACATTTTAAGGCATACTAACACGAGAAGAATTCGTTAGAGTAACAAGTGATCTACAGCTCTCGTCATTTAAGCAATCTACATTCGGCATACAACAATTGTTCCAAAACTCTGCAAGGGAAAAGAAAGTAAAAGAAAAACCAAATTTTTTGACAACTCCTTTAACAGTGTGTAGCAGTGCATTAAATATGAAAATTTAAAGGATAAGGAGAAGAGGAAAGACGGATGGATAATATGAAGCATGCAAACTGAAAGCATAGTTCCTACACTTCTTGAACAGCCGTTTCGTATCAAGATCATAATGTTCGACTTATTACAAAAGCTAGTCAAATGCCTATAAGGAAAGTGGAAAACTAGCTGGGAAAACAAAAAATTGGAAACCTCAAACAAACATAATTCGTATATGGAAGGAAGATACCCAAACTAGAGAAACACAGAAAAACAATTTTTCTCTTCCTTGTGCTCATCAGTCAGTAATTCCTAATGTTTTGACGCCTCGCCGAACACCTCTTTGTAACATATTGGGCAAGCCTGAAAAACATGAAAGATTGTCAGCTCAATTTGGTTGCAATTATTACGATAAACCGCTTGTTTGCCACGCTTTATTTCTAAAAGGCCAAGTCTATGACCTTGTTGATGCCAAGCCATCTGGTGCCACAACCAGCATGGTAGATATGCTTGCAAGGAAGAGTGATTCGCCGGTCACCTCGTTTATATTCCATCTGGCAAATCACACATCTACATGCAACCGGCAACAAAATATCAAATTGAACGGTAAAAAATAAACTGCAATTTTATGTCGATTTTCATACGTTTAACTCACTCTATCATGTCTGCAGTCAGATTGCCAGATATAATCACAAAACCCAGCTATCAGTTTCTCTCTTGTTTTATTTGATTTATGACAAAAAATACTCATAGAATCTCCTGCCAGGCAAAACACCAAAGGCTCTCCAAACTTGTGGTCTGATTTTCCTATATTGGTTATTCTTTGTACAGCTAACAATTTTCTGAATTTACCTCACGGTGATTTAGGTCCAGGAGATAGAATGCAAAATTGAGTAGGTACGAGTGAAAGGGTTACATGAAGAGCTCCAGATAACAGAAAAATCTAAATTTCAAAGCATACACAGCATATTGTTGGATGATTGGTTAGTTTTAATTCCTAAGTTCAAATTTTCACCTCTCATCTCGTGACTTCTTTCTTGAGAAGAAGCTACACTTGTATTTTGAGACTGGAAGCAAAGCAATCAGCTCTTGTGAAAGACCTCGATTTTGAGTCCCAACTGCCTCACCCAACTCAAGTAATTCCTGAACGTAAAAGAAATCCAACTTGGTTATTTATCATATTAAACCGTACAAGAATAAAGTCGGAAGAAAACAGAAATAAAGCAGCTTCTTTGTATGTAACAGATCACACATATCAAAGAAGCCAGCCGAAGAATAATATTTATCCGATTAGCCAAAATTTGCCTCCAACAAAATTTGCCTTCAAGCATCCTCAAACAAAAACATCACGACCACTTATGAGTAACAAAAACATCAAAAGTAATACCTGAGCCAGCGTATAAAACACATTTCAAAGTGAAATTTCTTTCAACTAAAAAATTAATTGATTCAATCTTTTCTCAACTGCATTTTTATAAAAATTTGTGTGTTCAATGCAAGGTTATCAAATGTCCCATAATCAGAAGGGAAAAAAAAAATACATACAATCAGTTTAAATAAGAGAGACATTATGGGCATGTGGCAGATCTTTTCAAGCTCTAACCTCGTAAGTCATGTTATCAGGATCAATATTGTCTTGCCAAACGACCTGCATAATTCTCAAAAGAAAATGATTCAATTTATCATGATGTTCAACCATCATAGGATGGATTCAAAAAGAAAATTACAAGTATGCAAGAATAATCTAGGGCGAAAAATTATGGACAGAAGCTGAGGGAACATATTTTTGGAAGGAAATATGATAGTTTATACATACATACATACATATATATATATATAGACAGAGAGGGAGAGAGACAGAGAGGCTACTCATATGAGCTACATACCTGATAATCACGAGAACTGTGATGTCTCCGTGGACCTGAAGAGAATGAGAGACAAGTTTAATTATCCTATATTGTAAGAGGAAGAAAGATACCAATGAAGAAAAGAAGAGAAGAATAGGAAATAGTGTGCCGTCATTAGGATTCACAAAATAATTAAAAATGTAAATGACCAGAAATTCTATTAAAGGAAGAAAAATAATGGCTGGAAATCTGGAATCTCTCTAAGAGCCTCTTAAAAAGCTCATCTTTCAAGTTTCAACTAGAACAACCAATTTTCCCCTCTTATAAAAATGCTATTATTTTCTCTACCCAAGTACACCAAAAAGCTCGCTAATGTACTACTTAAAATGCTATAGTGCTCTTCCCTATTCATTTCAACAAAGCTATTAAGCAACCAGAAAGCACTTATGCTGCCGAGCTGAAATCACATACAACTGGCAAGGTAAACAAAGCACATGCTCGATCTAGCATTTACTGTGGTAATCTTTTATTCTGGCTTTAAAAAGCCCTGAATAACAGCACAACAAACTCTAAAACTGATTCAGGCAAAACATTACCAAATCAAAACATGGACAAAGAACTCACATTCCACAGGATTGCCACGTGTATTAATATTTGCATTTCCTTCCCGCTGTGAATTTGCTGCCGCAGACTGTTCATTGGTCATTGTTGAGGAGTTCTCTGAGGGCCTTCTATACTCATCATTTCTCAGGTCAAAATCATGCACCTCATAAGCATGTGGAACATCATAATACAAGCCACTCCCAGGTTCAGATAACCCAAACTTGTAAAAACTAGTACTTGGGGAAGGATATACACTATCCTATAAAAGAAAAGAAAACAAGAGTAGGAACATCTTAATTTTGTGTTCAAATACACATAGTGCAGATATCACTTTTCAAATGAATTACAGATACGAATATCCAAAAAAGTAACGATAAAATCTTAAAAGATCCTGCACTCAACGCCTATAGTTGTTTGCTCAATAAGCTATAGTTTATTATTATTATTATTATTATTATTATTATTATTATTATTATGATTATTATACTACAGAAATTGTAGGAAATATAACTTTTTCAAAACTAATTGTCGTAAATATCAAGTTTTCAAAATATTTATAATAAATGTCAAATATATGATGTAAATAATTTATCTACCTTTTTGTTTATAGTGTAAATAATTATTATTTACACAATAAATAGATTTACGGTGCAAATATTGTATTTACCTCCTTATTTACAATGTAAATATTTCTTATTTATATGGTAAATAAGTTGTTTATATTGTAAATCGCACAATTACTATAAATATTTTCAAAACCTAATATTTACTTCAAAAAATATCAAAAATCTGACATTTCCCTCATCCTCCCCTGTTATTATTATTATTATTATTTTGGCAAATCTATGTTGCAATACAAATAAGAACATATGTGGGTGTGGGTGTGTGTGTGGGTGTGGGCGTGCAAATCTATGTTGCAAATCACTCAAACAACTTAAATCAGCTCACTGCATTCAAAGTTGCAGGTTTTCAATCAGTATGTCGATGAATCCTATGAGCTATTAAGAATAACTTCACCATTCATAACATATAATATGTAGAGAGATTTCAAAAGAAAGTACCTGAGCATGTGAAGCGCCAGAAAAAATGAAGTTCACATGTTCATACGTAAGGCCTTCAAAATATTCCATAAAGCTACCGGCTGAGCTGTAAGGATAACTAGTATTAACGTAATGAACCTCCATGTGTGGATTCCAACTCATTTTTAAAGTCTAAACTGTAACACAAGAATACAACATATCAGAACAAATATCTAAAACATTGCAGTGACATCAATATGAAAAGAAAAACAAATTTATACTTCAACCCGATCTATCGACAAATTCACGTCTCCAGAAAGATCCAACAAAAAACAAAATCAAACTGTAGCCAACGCCAATAGGCTCTGTGTTTTTCTGCAATTTTCGGAGTAACCTTAGGAGATTCAGAAACAAAGAGACAGATAATTCATCCACAATTTCACAAATTATGACTAATTATATTACGCGCCCTTTTTTTTTTTATAAAAATAAGAATTAACACAGAAAACAGCTTTCAAAGGAATTTCCCAGCAAATTAAATATGAACATTATTTGCTTTTACCAGCAATCATATAAAGAATGAAACAGATCAACTGCAGGAGAATAAAATATCCGACGTTATACAAATTTCCCATTGGCAATGAAGGAATCGTAGAAACAATTCGGAGAAAGAACCTACAGGCGAAACTAGCCATCGAAACTAGAGGCGATTCTTTCTTTTCCTTCATTTAATTTAAATGCAAAAGACACAATATTCCTTTATTTTCTTGCACTTTTCCGAGCAACCAAACAAACACAAAAAAAAATAAATAAATACATAAATAAAGAACGTCTGCAAATACCTCAATTACAGAACGCCGATATCTAACATCCGTCAAAATACACAGAAGTTTAAAAAGAACATAAAGAAAGAGAAGAAAATAATAAAACCGCGCCGAGAAAAATCCGGTCTTCCGAAGTTTCAGAACAAAATTTTCTGGGGAAAACGCGAGATACGGAGGAAAGCCAAACCACTTGACGGATCAGAGAGCAATATATAAAGAAAACAAGCAAAAGAAATGATATAAAAAAAAAAACAAAAGCAAAAGCAAAAAGAAGGAGAAGAAGAAGAATGATTCCAAAGGCGTGAAAGTGAGAGATTAAAGAACCGACATTGATCGCTTTTCTGCGGAGGAATAGCTTCCGATTGTTTGTGAGAAGAGAAGCATCAAGATTAAGATAAGATGAGATGAGAGAGAATATCACTGGTTTCTCTCTCTCTTTCTCTTTCACTTTCTCTCTCTACGTTCGTCTTTTTTAAGCAGAGAGAGAGAGAGAGGGAGAGTGGGTTTGCAGACACACGCGAAGTCCGTTGGATGAGTGAGAAAGAGAGGAAGGAGAGAGAGAGATTGGGATCGGGTGTCACGCGTTATACGATAAAAAAGGATGATTCATTAAAAATGTTTTTCCCTGCTTTGACAGCTGCCGGTCTTATCTTTGGCTACCCTCCTTACCCACCGGCCACCACCCTTCCCTCCCTCTTTTATTATCATTTCTTTTTTTTCTTTTTTTTTATCGTAGGGTATTAAGAAAAGTACTTCTCATAGGATTCTATTTTAAACCTATAAAATTATGCTAATTTGTAATTTTTATTTTGTTTTATAGGATTTTGCCTCTATTCTAGGGTGGGGACTTGTTCTATTTTTTATTTGTTTTAATCAATTTTTTTTCTAAAAAACAGGGGCCATTGGTGTAAAGCCGTTCTAGTATTCACTTGTGTTACACCCAATGCCACATCAAACTATCGGCACGTCACCCACGTCATCGAGAGAGAAAAAAGAAAGACATTTTTACTGTTGTATCAACTTATTTATGGTTTATCATTTTCTTATTAATTCTTTATTAGTTTACCTCTTTTTATTTCTTTTCATAAATTAAGAAATTTCTATTGTGAGGCTGCTTATTTTGCTCGCCTCAAACTCCTCCTAACCATAATCAAATTGTAATCAGACGCACAAGATACATACATAAGAATTTTTAAAAAAAAAGTCGCAAGTAAATTCTTTATAAAATGTTATTACTCCTATTCCATAAACACAGCCTAATGTAAAGAGAAAATTGCATGTTATACTAAACTTTTAAAAGTTATATTTATTTATACCACATTAAAAAAAGTTAATAAAATTAATGTCACATTATCATTCATAATACATGTTAAGTTATGCCGTAAATAAATATATACAACATGTATAAAGTGTATATCTTAAAAAATAGCATTTATAAAATTTTACCGTCAGTGTCCCATGGTAAAAATTTCCCATAAATTATAATAGTTTGATTTGATGTCCCTAATAATAACTACTAACTAAAACCAACCAACTAGCTTTTACTCTCACACTAGTTGCAGTAAATGGAAGCTTAACTATTGTCCCTTGTGAGTTATGATTCAACTTGGATTTTGTGACGACCCTCACTACGTGGCCGTCACTGTTCTTAACTTAAACTTGGTCGTAAACTTAAACATACTTATTAATAAAGTACAAAATTTCAGGATAAATTTTTTTTTTTTTCTTAAATGGATTCTTGCTATCAAATCCTTAGCATATAGCTTTAAAGGAAATACTAGTTGTTTTCCAAAACTTAGTAATAAATGAATTCTTAATAATAAAGAATTCTCAACATACAGCTTTAAAAAAAATAATAATCATTTCTTAAAACCTAATTTCGTAACTTAACAAAATCCATAAATTTCTTAAACATGATAATAACGTAATAATAATCATTACGTTTTAACTCAATTATAATTTATAAATCATGATCATTTACATAACTCCTAACATTTATTTCTTGAAACATAACCATAGTAATTTCCTTGAACTTTTCTTTATAAACATAAGGATAATTATTTAGCATCTATTTCTTTAATGACATTCACAATTTAAATAGAACTATTTTCAAAACAATTCTAAATTAAATATTAAAATGAAATCTTATCTAAAATGCTCTCTGAAACTTTCTTGACAATTATTTATATATTTTACTTATAATTTGACAACTTAAACATAACATATTGATATCTTAAAAGTTTACCTTTTTAAACTAAACAAAACAAACTTCTTACAGCTTAAACACTCAAGTTTAAGATACCAATTTACTAAGGCTTTTCCTCTAAATTTCATAATAATTTCGTAGAAACAAATCTATAAAAATTCATTTCTTAACATAACATAAAACTTTAATAATCATTTTTAATTCTAAATAAATTTATAATTTTCTTACTTAAATAGTTCGTGTATTTGTTGCATTGACTAATGCAATATTTTTAAACTTTAAAATTCTTTGAACCAAGGTTGCGTAATTACAATCTCGGTTTTTAAAACATAATTACGTAAATTATTTACTTGTTCACATGTACATAATTTCTATAGAGTGT
>CAMOHE010052810.1:0-11124 GCA_946598075.1 Artocarpus hirsutus | reverse complement strand
TAAACAAGAAGTACCGAATTCACTGAATAGACAGCCATAAAAACCTATTTTAAATAAAATTCAAGAACTCATAAAATATTCCTTAAATAACCACAAAATTTTCCAGATCATAACTTAACATATGCATGAATATCTTTGTAAAATTTTGTTCAAATCAAAGGTCGTTTGCCCCTTAAACATGGACTATACTTTTGTGCAAAATACCAATCAGCAACAGTTTGGTCAGAAGTGGTAGAGAAAGAAAATTTAATATCTCAGCATAGAAAATTCCAAATAAGGTGAAATTTTGAGGAATATCACATAACACATACATAAACATCATGCTAAAATATCAGAGCAAACAGAAATTCGTAGACAAAGTTAAAAGGGTCGGATTACAAAGAAAACAAAATTTCAGCAATAGTCTAAAATGAGTTTCTTACCTCCAAAACTATTCTTCTTAATTCTCTTGAATTATCTAACTGAAAACCTAATATTTTATTCAATTGTTTGCAGAAAAATAAGGGAGAGAATGGAAGAAAACGTGGAGAAGAAAGAGAGAGTGTCTAAGAAAATTTTAGAGAGAGAGAATTTTCTTTGGCTAGAAATTTAGAGAATGGAAACTTTGGTGGCTTAGAGGTATATTTATAGGTTTATGAGAGAGAACGGATTAGATAAGTATAAAAAACCTTAATCCTAATCTAATTCAATTTCTTTTCTTTTTTCTTTTTTTTTCTTTTCTTTTCTTTTCTTACGACTATTGCCGTTATTCCCTTTTTTTCTTTTTTTTGTTCTTTACACAGCAATTTGTCGTTCATAACTTATAACATATACATATATATATATACAATAATACAATATAATATAATATATAGGATAAGATACAAGGTAAACGTTAATATAATATATATAATATAAAGTAAACGTTATAAACATATTATAATATAATATATTATAATATTATATGATATAATAATGTAATATAATATAATTATAATACAAAATTATTTATACACAATAATAATATTTATTCTAGGACCCTAAAAATAACATTAAACATAGAATTATTATGATATCATTAATATTATAAAAATAAGATAAAATGCAACAACATTCATGTCATCATCAAGAATATAACTTTAAGGTATACATAGCCCAAGAGCATAAAAAAATTATAAATTTAGGGCAAGTTGAAAACTCTTTTAGAAAATATTACTTTACACTTATCATCATTTTTGATATGAACATCCCGAGCACATCGATCCCACATGCCGTCACCTGCGACATTACTAAATAAAATGTTAATTTACTTAGCATAAATAATAATAGCACTAAAATATCACATTCTAACGTTAAATTAACATAAGTGTCCATAGAAGAAAACGGCGGGCGTTACAAAGAGAGGAGCAGAATCATGAATTGGATCTGACCCTCCTGGAGCTTGTCTATTGATAATGCCCAAAAATGTTTTTCTTAAACGGCAGACATTTATAGTATAGAAAGATTGTCGTATCCATAGGGAGATGAAAGAGAATTTGTAACTCAAGAGATTGTTGAAATTAAACGTTCAAAACAACAAGCGGTCTTCAAAGCAAATTTTAAAACAAAAAAAATATTTTTGTGATTTTTTTAATTCAAAATTTAAAGCATAAAATTGAAACGTTGAAGTTTTGAGAATCCCTTGTATGTTTTGCCATTGGTATGAAATTTTAATTCTAATTAATAATTATCTAAAGTATTTGACTTATTATATCTTTTCTCATTAATTGCAAGCACTTTTTCTATTTTTATAAGTCAACTGAAAGCGACAATATGGCAAGCCATAATACAGTAAGGGTCTTTCTATAAAAGATAGCAAAATAATTATCTCTCGCTAATGATTAGGTACACTAATTATAAAAATTGTAACCATTGTCACTCAATTATAATTAAGATAATTTTTAGATAGAAAAGATAATAACAAATCAAAATTATTATATTTAATAGAATTAATTATTGTATTAATTTCAGCAGCATCTAGACTTATTAATTGGCTAAGAATACACTATGACATCCTCTTTCTACAATAAATAAAAAATTATCAAGCATTTATTGTGCCAGTCCATGTCTATAATGTAGCAGAAACGCAAATAAATAAATGAGCATGACTTCAGTATTATTAATATTAATTATACAATAGAATTAAATTACATAAAGAAAGCATGACTGAATTTATGCAAAAATTATGCAGCATAACAACATTAATAAAAATTAATATAAAAATATAATTTATTCCACAAAAATATAAGCATTACAAAGCAAATATAGAGCTAAAATTCATACCAAAATACTATGCATATAAGATTATCTCTCTGTCTCACAAATTTTCTACACTAATTTAGACATTATTTTATTATATATATATATATTTTTTTTCTTACCCAAGGGGTAAAACAGGAAATATAAAAGATTTTTTTTTCGGGGCCTTTGGCCCGAAGGTCGTTGTGTAAATGAAGGGGAGCAAGAACCCCCTATTTATAGTGAATGAAATTCACTATTTACCTATTTTTTAATAATATTTTATTAATATTTAATTATTTTATTATTTTTTTTTCTAATTTAGACGCCTTCTACTATAAATGCACGAGAATCATGTGAAACTTTTTTTCTTCTTTCACGCTGAAACGTGTTCCTGAGTGTGCATTTTTGCCTTCGTAATCCAGTGCTTCGCAGCTGCTGAACGTATGGAACAGGCGCAATCTGAACCGTTAATCTCGAGATCCAATGGCTATTAAACGCGATAAAAAAGGGCCTAGGTGCGGCCACGTGGCTGTAACACCCCGAAGTTAATTAAATGGTATTGGAGTGTAAAATGGTGAATTAGTGTGCCATAATGAGTGTTTTGAACTTAATTTGATTATTTTGTGAAAATTTAGAAACTTTATGTTAATTTACTCTTTTAGTGATTTTTAATTATTCTAAATTGTTTTTAATTGTTAATTTAATTTTCAATGAAGCAATTTGATTTTAAAAACAGTGTATTGTTGCACACAGTTTTGTACAACTGCTTTTTCTTTTTCTCTATTTATTTTCTCTCTTTCTCTCTTCCTCTCATTTTCTCACGCTCGTCTCTTTCTCCTCTCACTCTCACTCTCTCGGTTTCACTCACTCTCTCCCTCAATCTCTCAAAATTTTTGAAACAAAATTCATTTTCAAGCTTCGGGATTGTGGATTGAAGGCTCGGGAACGCGATTGAGCAACCACAAACTCGATTCAAGCTTTGATTTAAGGTTAGTTTTCAAAATTTCTAAACTTTTTCAATTTCTCAAATTTTTTTGCATTTTGAAATTTAAGAGTTTCTAAGTCTAGAAAAGCTTTGATCTAGCTTAGAGTAACTTAGATTAACTAGGATTGAAGCTTTATTTTATCAACAACGGATTGGAATCGAGATTTTTCATTTTTCCTCTATTTTCTCTATTTTTGGATTTTTGAGAAAATCTTGTTTAAAACCTGTTTTAATCCATTAAAAAGTGTTCCATTATGATTTTCTATTGTTTATGATGATTATCCATGCCTGGGAATTGAGGAAACAGGTTAGATTTGAAGATTTGATTCGGGATGCTGAGACCCGTGCGTGAAAATTCTAGAATTTTCCCAGATCGGCAGGCCGAACTTCGTGTTCGGCAGGCCGGATTCAAAGGATCGGCAGGCCGGATTCATCCGACCGGCAGGCCGAACCTGAAGATGTTCGGCCGACCGAACCTGCTCTTCTAGCAGGCCGAACTGTACAATTCGGTAGGCCGAAGCAGGAAACCGGCAGGCCGACCGGGCATGGTGTAATTTTAAGATTTTTCACCCGTTTTCATTGTTTTAAATCCCGATTTGAGATTTCAACTTTATATAATGATTTTATAAACCTAAATGGCACACTAGGACATCATGAGATGATTTAGTATCATAGGATACCTCGGGTTAGATACTAATGGATTAAGTTATTATGCATTTAAGGATTGTGTGTGGATCCGTGGAGCTAACGTATAGCGGACCGGGATTACGGTGTGGGACACCGACACGGATATTGAGGTAGGACTTCTACCCCTTTTCTTTGGTAGCCCTATTTCCAAAATGATTTAAGCCAAAAATGAATTTTTATCAAATGTTTTCAATGATAGATTGGGAAATGATTCTATTTAAATATCTTTACAAGTAGTCGATTGAGAAATGTTCATAATGAACCCCATAATGAATATAAATGATTATATCTGATAAAGAAGAGATTTTATGAATCAAAGAGATATATATGTATATATATATGTTTAAGGGCATGATGCCATATCAGAGATCGGGTCGTGTAGTGAACGACCTTGGGGGCAGGTCCCGAAACCCAGCTGGGCTACTACGGTGGTGAATTACATATGGTTTGCCTAGGAAAGGAAAATTGTACTCTTTCTAGTTAACCTATCTAAATTATTTTGGTAAGATTATATTTTTATTAAATTCTCATTTAATTATTTATTTGTTTAATTATTTTAGCTCGTTTTCTGTATATTTATCTTGTTTATGAAATTTCTTTTAAAATTGAATATTTTTCAAATATAGTCCTACTGAGCCTTTCGTTCACATTTTTATCTGTTTTAAAATCTTAACCCTAGGTGGATATCAGCATAGGATTGGAGAAGAGTCCGCCGACCGGACTCACGACCAGTAGAAGGATTTGGTAGGTTGAATTACAATTCAAGGCATGTAAGATTTTAACTTCTCTTTTATTTTGGACTGTGGTTGTATCATATTATTGTTAGTACCACATGTGTGTGCACAATATGTGGGCCAGTGGGACCCATACTCGTTCCACCCCATACTTATTTATATTCTTATTTATTTGCTTAATTATTATGATCACTCATTTTATTTCCTTAATTTCTTCCATTTAAAAGGTTTTAAAATCATCACTTTTTAGTCATAAATTTAAATCTAAAACCCTCTTTTTAACTAAAACCTTACTAAATCAACTTAATTAAACCACCACGTCACCTCCCGTACTCCGGGGCGTGACAGAATGGTATCAGAGCTCAAGGTTATGAACCTTGGGAATTGTGCACACATAGGTACGACAATGGAATACCATTGACAGTCCAAATTTTATTTTCAGAAGTGAGAGAATGGTACCTAGACGCCGTTCGACAGTGGATGCCGAGTTTGAAAATGATGAGGGCATGATGAGGGCTATGTTTGCTGCATTCCGACAGATGGCAGCAAGAGCTAGACCTGATGATTCCGAGGCTAGTCGTCGGCATACGTTCTTTAAGGAGTTTCGGCGTGCGTCAGTACAGACCTTCTATGGAACTGGGGACCCGCAGGTGGCAGAATATTGGCTAGATTCGATTGTGAAGCATTTGGATACGCTTGGTGTGCCAGCGGAGTATCGCGTGGAATTCGCAGCATATAAGCTTAAAGGTGGTGCTAATACCTAGTGGAAACAAGCAAAGCGTCTGAAAAACAATGGCGATATTGATTGGGATAGGTTTGAGGAGCTGTTCTATGATAGGTATTTTTTGCAGGAATACAGGGACCAAAAGGCGACGGAATTTTATAGGTTACAGCAGGGCGATATGTCAGTTCAGGAATATGAAGCGAAGTTCAACGAATTGGCTAGGTTTGCTCCCTCAGTAGTAGCATCAGAGCGTGAAAGATGTATCAAATTTCAGGAAGGACTTAAGGCTCCTATTCGACGACAGATAGTTGCCCTATGACTCCAGAATTTTGGAGAGCTTGTGTCATCAGCGATATCAGTGGAAAATGATTATGCACAGTATTATGAGAATCGAGCTAAGGCATCAGGAGGACCATAGAGGAGCGACAGGAGGAGCGTCAGCAGTCGACCGACTGCGGGAAAGTGCAAGCAGGGTGGCGTGAATAGCGGTAGTAGTAGTTCATCCAGCAGCAGGCGCAGCAACCCCTACAGCTTTCATTGTCATTATTGCCAGCAGCCAGGACACATCAAGAGGAATTGCCCGATCAGGATTGCTTGCTTAGGACTTCAGACCGGAGAAGGAGCTAGTTGTCAGCCTCAGCTTCAGACTCTACGTCAGCCTCAGCAGTATCCTCAGCTCCCATTCCATCAGTTTTCTCATCAGCAACTATCATACCTAGCACAAGGACATCAGTAGCAGAGTTTTCAGCGTAATATCACTCAGTATCGAGCGTCGAGTACAGCTAGTATCCAGTCGCCATCATCGCAGCAGTATCGGCCAGTTAATCCAGGAACTAGTAATGTGGGTGAGGTAAAGGAAAAGCTCCAGTGCAGATTCATACGATGACGTCAGGAAGTTCAGATGCCCAGACCCATAATGTAGTTGTTGATGGTATGATTATGGTTTCTCAGTCTTTAGCACACGTGTTGTTTGATACTGGTGCCACTCATTCTCTCATTTCCAGCTCTTTTGTACATGCCTTGGGATTAGAAATAGAAGAGTTTGATGAACCCTTAGTTATAACTTCACCCTTGGGGCGGGTGTGTGTGAACAATATTTGTAAAGCTTGTAAAATAAAGATCGGGGATGAGATTTTGAAAAGTGATTTGATTGTAATCCCCATGAGAACCTATGATGTAATTCTAGGGATGGATTGGTTATCCAGATACAGTACAGTAGTGGACTGCCAACTTAGAAAAGTGACCCTAGTATCCGATAGGGGGACGGTAATCACCTACCAGGGTGGTGGTGATCGGTTAATGAGTAAGCGTCGTGTTAGGACATGTCTCGGAGGGCGAAAGAATGCAGTTTGTCATGCTATCTTCATGGATTTGGAAGAGGAGCCCACTGTTTTGAGAAAACGTGCATTGATTCCAGTGGTAGACGAATTTGAGGATGTCTTCCCCGACGAGCTACCAGGATTACCGCCGCATCGGGAGATTGAATTTGGTATCAAATTATTTTTGAAAACAGCACCGATTTCCATAGCACCTTACCGGATGGCGCCGGCAGAAATGAAAGAACTCAGGAAGCAACTTCAGGAACTTGCTGACAAGGGATACATTCAGAATAGTACATCACTGTGGGGAGCACCGGTCTTGTTCGCCAGGAAGCATGATGGAACTCTCAGGTTGTGCATAGATTACCGGCAGTTGAATCGAGTTACAGTGAAGAATAAGTATCCATTGCCCAGGATCGATGAGTTGTTTGACCAGTTAAGAGGTTCGCGGTACTTCTCAAAGATAGATTTGAGGTCAGGATATCATCAGTTTAGGATTAAGGAAGAGGATATTCCTAAGACAGCATTCAGGACCCGGTATGGACATTTTGAGTTTTTGGTAATGTCGTTTGGATTGACGAATGCTCTGGCAGCTTTCATGGACTTGATGAACAGGATATTCAGGCCTTATTTGGATCAGTTTGTGATTGTGTTCATTGACGACATCTTGATTTACTCTAAGACGTGGGAGGAGCATGAGCAACATCTCAGGATCGTGCTTCAAACTCTGCAGGAACATCAATTGTATGCCAAGAAAGAAAAGTGTGAGTTCTGGTTGACAGAGTTCAAATTCTTGGGTCATGTCATTTCTGAGCAGGGTATCTCAGTAGATCCGTTTAAGATAGAAGCCATAGTGGATTGGGAACGACCGAGGAATGTGGCAAAGATCCGTAGTTTCTTGGGACTTGCAGGATACTATAGGAAATTCGTGAAAGACTTCTCGAAGATAGCAGCGCCGTTGACAATATTGATTAGGAAAAATGTCAGGTTCGAGTGGAATGAAGAATGCGAGTTCGCCTTTCAAGAATTAAAGAATCGATTGACTTCAGCTCCAGTGTTGATCATTCCTAGTAGTGACGATCCGTACGAGGTTTATACGGATGCTTCAGGACGTGGATTTGGATGCGTGTTGATGCAACAGGGGCGTGTGGTAGCGTATGGATCGAGACAGTTACGACCTCACGAGCGGAATTATCCCACTCACGATTTGGAGCTCGCAGCGGTGATTTATGCATTGAAGATTTGGAGATGTTATTTGTTCGGGGTGAAATTTCAGGTTTTCTCCGATCACAAGAGTTTGAAGTATCTGTTCACTCGAAGGGATTTGAACTTGAGGCAGCGGAGATGGATAGAATACATGGAAGATTATGATTTTGCATTGCAATATCATCCTGGGAAGGCAAACGTCGTCGTGGATGTGCTCAGTTAGAAATCTTCAGGGATTTTGGCATGTTTGGCTCTCGAGGATTGAAAAAGAGATGCGATGGTAAGTGAGTTCTGTCTACAGTGTTGCGAAGACTACGATCGTATTTCGGTGTATCATATAGAGGCAACCCCAGTGCATGTTCAGACGGTGAAGCAGAACCAGTGGCAAGATCAGCATCTTCAGGGGATCTGGACGCGAATTCAGAACGGGGAGCAGTTTGAAGAATGGAGGATACACGCAGATGGATCGTTGTACTTTAGGAAGCATTTGGCGGTTCCAGCTATCGCAGAAGTGAAGAAATCCGTAATGGACGAAGCTCATAGATCTCAGTTCGCTATTCATCCAGGGAGTACGAAGATGTATCGTGACCTCCAGAGACAATATTGGTGGAGAGGCATGAAGAAAGACGTTCAGGAATACGTGGCCAAATGCATGATTTGTCTTTAGGTAAAAGCCGAGCATTAGAAGCCAGCAAGTCAGCTTCAGCCATGGGAACACGTGATGATGGATTTTCTTATCGGATTGCCGAGGACGGAGCAGCGGCACGATGCGATTTGGGTCGTGATCGATAGGTTGACGAAATCGGCTCATTTCATTCCATTTAGATCAACGTGTTCGAGGAGGATTCTTAGAGAATTGTATCTATAGAACATAGTACGATTGCATGGAGTTCCTTTGTCCATCACCTCTGATAGGGACACCAGATTTAATGCCAGGTATTGGAGGAGTTTTCAGGAGGCTATGGGTATAGATTTGAAGTTCAGCATGGCATTTCATCCTCAGACCGACGGACAATCGAAGTGAGTTATTCAGATTCTTGAAGACATGCTACGAGCTTGTGCGTTAGACTTCGGTTGGAACTAGAGGAAATATTTGCATCTGGTGGAGTTCGCATACAACAACAGCTATCAATCTAGTATCAAAATGGCACTGTTTGAGGCATTGTATGGGCGACCGTGTCGATCGCCAGTATGTTGGGCCGAGCCAGAAGATAGGATCATTCTTGGGCCAGATGAGATTCATGATAGCAACGAGAAGATCGTCGTGATTCGAGATCGATTGAGAGTAACTCAGAGTCGACAGAAAAGCTATGCGGATAGAAGACGGCGACCTTTGGAATTTGAGATTGGAGATTTTGTACTTTTGAAAGTATCTCCTCGCAAAGGCATTTCAAGATTCAGAGTAAAAGGAAAACTCACACCAAGATATATTGGACCGTTCGAGATTACTCAACGTGTGGGTGTGGTTGCGTATCGACTCAACCTTCCTTCAGAAATTTCACACGTTCACGATGTATTTCACGTATCGATGCTTCGTAAGTGTCCACCTGAGCAGGAAAAGATCGTTTTGTATCAGGATGTGCAGATTCAGGAAGACACGACATATGAAGAGGTGCCGATTCAGGTCATCGACCGTAAAGTAATTAGTTTGCGCCGTTGTGAGATCTCGTTAGTTAAGGTCGTGTGGCAGCATCATGGAGTTGATGAAGCCACTTGGGAATTGGAATCGAGTATGTGGGAGTTGTATCCACATTTATTTTGTTTTTGAGTCGATTTGTAAATTTCGAGGACGAAATTTTCTCTTAGGGGTGGAGAGTTGTAACACCTCGAAGTTAATTAAGTGTAATTAGAATGCTAAAGGGTAAATCAGTGTGCCATGATGAGTGTTTTGAACTTAATTTGATTATTTTGTGAAAATTTAGTAACCTTGCATTGTTTTACTCTTTTAATGATTTTTAATTGTTCTAAATTGTTTTTAATTGTTAATTTAAGTTTTAACAAAAGTAATTTGATTTGAAAACAGTGTGTAGTTGCACACAGTCTTGTGCAACTAATCTTTCTCCTCTTTTCTATTTATTCCATTTCTTCCTCTCTCTCCTCATTTTTCACTCTCACTCTCTCTCTCCTCTCTCTCGCTCACCTCTCTCGTCTCTCTCGGTTCTCTCTTCCCCTCTCGTTTTCTCTCCTTAAATTTTGAAACAAAATTTGTTTTCAAGCTTCGGGTTAGAAGATTGAAGGCTCGGGAACAAGATTCAACAACAAAAACATCGTTTTCAAGCTTCGATTCGAGGTTAGTTTTTAAAATTCAAAAGTTTTTCAATTTTTCAAATTTTCTTGCATTTTGAGATCTAAGCAATTTTGAGCTTAGAAAATTTTTGATCTAGCTTAGAGTAACTTAGATTAACTAGGATTGAAACTTTATTTCATCAAAAACGGATTGGAATCGAGATTTTTCATTTTTCCTCTATTTTCTCCATTTTTGAATTTTTGAGAATATCTTGTTTAAAACTTGTTTTAATCCATTAAAAAGTGTTTTACTATGTTTTTCTATTGCTTATAATGATTATCCATGCTTGGGAGCTGAGAAAACAAGTGAGATTTGAAGATTTGGATTCGGGAAGCCGAGAACCCGTGCGTGGAAATTTTTGAAATTTCCCAGATCGGCAGGCCGAACTTCGTGTTCGGTAGGCTGGATTCATCCGACCGGCAGGCCGAACCTGGAGATGTTTGGCCGACCGGACCTGTTCTTCCGGCAGGCCGAACCAGGGAAACCGGCAGACGAGCAAGGAAGAATTTTGTGATTTTCACCCGTTTTAACTGTTTTGAATCCGGATTTGAATTTCAACTTCATATAATGATTTTATAAACCTAAATGGCACACTAGGACACCATGAGATGATTTAGTATCATAGGATATCTCGGGTTAGATACTAATGGATTAAGTTATTATGCATTTAAGGATTGTGCGTGGATCCGTGGAGCTAACGTATAGCGGACTGGGATTACGATGTGGGACACCGACACGGATATCGAGGTAGGACTTCTACCCCTCTTCTTTGGTAGCCCTATTTCCAAAATGATTTAAGCCAAAAATGAATTTTTATCAAATGTTTTCAATGATAGATTGGGAAATGATTCTATTTAAATATCTTTACAAGTAGTCATTGAGAAATGTTCATAATGAACCCCATAATGAATATAAATGATTAT
>CAMOHE010052809.1:0-17669 GCA_946598075.1 Artocarpus hirsutus | reverse complement strand
AGAAAGTAAAGGAGGGTTGTGGGAGTTGGTTGCCTGAATGGAGGAAGCAATGTGAGTGATGAATACAGGAGGGAGCTTCAAGTCTTTCACAGTCCTTTTGGCAAACACCACAATTTCAGAATCAGGATCTATCAATCACGAACATTGAAAAACAGAAGACGAATAAAAAAATTACAATCTTGAACTAGAAAAAAAAAAAACCAAAAAAAAGATGAGGAGAAAGAGAGAGAGAGAGAGAGTTGATATTGAGGCCATAGTAAATAAAAGATAAAAATACCAGAAGGGTTCCAAGTGAAAGCGTCTTTGAACCTCTGGCCATCCACTTCGATGTCCAATCTTATTGGAACTAAATTCTCTGCTGTTGGGCTGCCATTAATTTTTTTTTTCATTTATTAGACCAAATAATTTTTTTTAAAAAAGTTACTTTTAAAAATCTCCCATGTATAACCACAACGCGAAATAAATCCCGATTCCCAAAGGACAAAAAAAAAAAAAAACCAAGAACCTTACATTCTGAACTTCACGGCTGAGCCCTTCCATGAAGCCGAAGCCTGCCCTTTCATAATTACTTAATTTTCTTTGCTTTGCTTTGCTTTTCGGACTAGAAACGTTCCAGAATTTTTTTCCCTTTGAATTTTTCTATCGTAAATGAAGAATTAGGATTCAGCTTTCAAAATTATCCTTCCCCATCTCTGAAAGGGACTTGGGCCGACCTGTACGGGCATCTGTAGAAGGGGATTTTCATAAAAATCATCCTTTGAGATTGCATATTTTAGATTTTTTTTTTTTTAGATGTCATGCATATTTATTTATGAAATATTTATTTATTTTAACAATTTAAAGATATCCAAATTCAAACCAAATCAGAATGCCTTGAAATTCCAAAAAAAAAGGAAAACTCAATTGATGAAACAATAACACATTCAAGCCAAAGATACTCACCATAAATTTCTCATTTCGGTTCCAGACAAAAACAATCAAGGCCTAAATATTTATAACCTCAAACATTTCTAGGAGTCAACAAGAAAGAAACAAGAAAATATGTGTATTCAAATATTAAATTTTAGCTTACCTATAAGGATCTAGCTTCTTCTTTGAATTTGCCATAAAGACCTTAAGAAATTAGAGATCTCGGAATACCCTTATCTTATAAAAGAAGAGAAAATACCTACTTTTCAAATTGTTGTAGAAGTTGCATAAAGATTAAAAAAAGTTGCAGAAGAACGAAAAAAACAGTAAAAAAAAAAAATAACAAAGAAATAATACACTTCGAAGCTCCCCTGAGTGAGCAAAATTTATGATTAATACAACCGCTTTACTCCTAAATCATGATTAATCTTAACATGTATTACAACCGTCCTTCTACAATGGACACGTTAATGTGAATTGCCCTGAAAAGTTGATACATCAATAATTAACTCAATAGGCAAAATCCAACTTTGATATGGATATATTGGAAGTATAATCTTATGTCTAGCCTACTATTATTCTTAATTGACCTTTTATTATAACAAACAGCAGGTGAAAAGAAGGTGGAAAAAAGAGAATAGTATTAGAAAAGAAAAAAAGATTGACCATAAATATATAGGAAAATGCTACTATTTTTAAATAGAGTTAAGAGTGACTCAAACTTTTAATTTATAGTTAAAATAACAAGATTTACAATTAATTAAATTGTGTTCACTTCTCTACATGCACATTTATATTTATTATAAATTATTGTATTTAAAAAATAACAAGTGGAAGTGTTGTATATAGATAAAAAGCCATGTGTAACCGAAAGCAATTAATTTTAAGTAATAGTGACGCCAGAGGCGATAGACACGCGTAAGAAGAGTAGAAGTCTCGAATGAAATGGAGCCACAAGACATGCCACGTTCCCTTCATGCACCACACCTTCCCCCCCTTTATAATCTTTCGCAGACCCTCATGAAATCACAGGAACAAAAAAAAAAAAAAAAAATGATGGAATGTAGTGAAAATGCCAGGGCTCACCATAGGAGCCACAATTCCCAACATTGAAGCTGAAAGCACCCATGGAAAGATCATTCTCCATGACTACATAGGCGATGCCTGGGCTATTATCTTCTCTCATCCCGGTTGCTAATACATACTTGTCATATATATAGACATAAATACATATATATATACACACACACGTGTGTGTGTTTATATAAACGTGTCAGCTGTTACTTTTTTATTTTTTCTCTGATCAAATTTGTCACAAAGATTTCACACGATCAATGTTTGATTAGTAGCTTTTTATATTGTATATCATATTGAACAAATTTTTTGCTATAGATATTTTGTTTGGTTGATTAACAAGTTGACTACAATTGATATGAACTTGATTATATACAAGTTAGTATTAAAGCCAATATTAATTAGTAAATTTGGATTGTATAAATATATGTATTATGTATTTCATTAAATGTTGGTGATTTCACACCGGTATGCACGACGGAGCTTGGTAAGATGGCTGCCTATTCCGGGGAATTTGCAAAGAGAGGAGTAAAGCTTGTGCGCTTGTCCTGCGATGATGTCCAGTCCCATCAGGAGTGGATCAAGGATATTGAAGCTTACACCGTGAGTTTTCTTTCCTTCCATTTTTTTTTTCTCGCAGAGTTTTAAATACACATACAATATATATATATATATACACACATATGTATGTATATAAAGTTTGTGCTAAATGGAGCACTTGGTTTCAAAGTACTTGTCACAATGTCACGTCTTTTTTTTTTTTTTTTTCCTTTCTAACCTGAAATTCGAAAACTCTGCACTTTATGGTGATGTGTGAAATTACTTCTATACTACTGGACATAAATTTGCATGTATAATCATCATATGGATACTTTTTTTTGTAAATTAGAGGAGATTCTTTAGTAGTAAAACAGATACTGTGTAATTATGGAATATGGATACTTAAAATTTGAATGTCAATTAAACTTTCAAATTTGTGTATACATATTTTTGTTAAATTTGTATATGCACACTAACTTATTTTGTTGTAATTTTGAGTGTGTGATCGGGATCAATGCACCATCACAGGAAAGAGGAATTATCTTTAATTAAACTAGCAGTATATATACATATGTGCAGTGTGGTTGCAAGGTGAACTACCCAATCATGGCAGACCCAACCGGGAGATCATCAAGCAGCTCAACATGGTGGAGCCCGACGAAAAGGACTCATCAGGAATCCCACTACCATCGCGGGCACTGCACATAGTGGGGCCGGACAAAAGGGTGAAGCTGCGCTTCCTAAACCCGGCCAGCAAGGGCCGCAACCTCGACGAGGTGCTAAGGGTGCTGGACTCGCTCCACAAGGCTGCCAACTACAAGGTCGCCACCCCCACCAACTGGAAGCCCGGCGACCGCGTCGTCATCTCCCCCAACGTCTCTTCTGAGGAGGCCAAGCGCATGCTTCCCTCCGGATTTGAAACCGTTCAACTCCCATCCGAGAATGAATATCTGCGTTTCACCAACGTTTGAGCCCTGCAATTTACGTGTATGAAAATGCACTATCATAATGTTGTACGACACGTTTGTTTATGTTTTGTAGAAAACGCTCTTGTGCTCTACATATTTGTCTGTGTGTGTATATCATTTTACGTCTATGACACAACTATGCTGTATTAAAGTTTGTAAAAATTTGAAGCTTCGCAAGTTGTGATTAATAATTTATAGATGCGATATGCAATGTGTGTGTCTAACTTTGTTCGCCATCGTCAAGAATTTGAGGTTTCGTGCTCTGGAAGGCCTTTGTCTTTTTCTTCTTACTTTGGTTCAAGGGACCATGGCCGGCTCGACAAATTTTCTGCCTCGAGCACAAGTATTTTAACGAGATCTCTTCAAACAAATACACACACACACACACACACATATATATATATATATATATATATATTATAGAATATTCTAGCTTGAAAGAGAAAAATCCCTTTAGAATGAGAGATCATCCGATTTATAGGGAGAGATTCTATTGCTCTAAAAAGTTAGTTTAATATTTTCTTATTATTCTTTTGTGATTCGGCGAGAAGTTATGTGAAAAATTAAACTACGTATACCTTTTAGTATTTCAGTCATGGAAACAAGAATAACAATGACAAATTGGTTGAGGTTTTTTTAAAAATGATTCTCAGTTCTTTCAAATGATTTTCTGTCACAAATATGTTTTCAAAAGTAATTTTTCCTAGATAACAAGTCTAACTTATATATGAAAAAGGTTTTAATTTAAAAATTTTAAAATTTTACTGCGTATTTATTTTCTAACATCTTGTTGTCATCACATCAGAATCTCTTAATCCACATAACCTTGGCGTCCTTGTCACTTACTGCCGCACTTTCCTTTCTGCTCTCCCCTCTCACTCTCTCATCTCTTTCTTGTTTCCTAGCGAGGATCTCTTCATGATTCCGGCATCGACCTATCCTTTGTAACAGCGTCTCAACGATCTGTTTATCGTCATTAAATGAGCCCATCCTTGTGAACTCCTTTAGCAAGCGATAAAAGGCGAGATAGACGAGCAATGAGGGATCTCCTTCTACCAAAGGCGCGCAGCTCAACAATCTACTCATGAGAAAGATCATCAACAAACAAGCCGAACCTCATAATTTCCTATGGCAAACGATAAGCGACAAAAGATCTCTTCCAACCAGAATCGAGCGATTAATGGTAACATATGATTTTGGCTGGAGAGAGAGAGAGAGAGAGAGAGGAGAGAGAGATGAAAACAAGGATAGAAAGGGAGAAGAAAAAGGGGAAAAAAAAAAGAAAAAGAGAAAAAACCATATTACAAATAAGGGTATTTTTGGTCTTTTAAGTAGTCTTCAAATTAAATTAATTCTAAAATTGTTGTTTACTTTACTCTAAAAAAGTTATGACATAATTCATTAATCACTTACAAAAATCTATTATTTGCTACAATTTCTCTTTATCATATGTTAACAAGGTATCATTATGTTTTTAAAAGTATCATTTTGATACACTAAAGTTGATTTTTGAATATGAGGCTTTTGCATAGTCTAAAATTAATAAGAAAGGACTAAATATTATTTATTTGATGTTTGGACACAATGATAAAACCTACTCTTTTCCCCCTAATTTGGGACCCAAAAACAAAAAAAGAACAAAAATGATAGAAAAAAGTCATTTCATGTCTTAAATTGGATTTCAAACTATCAGGGTGATCTTATTTAAACGGCATATCTATGTATCGATACTCCATTCTACTTTTTACATAGTATTTCTTAAACCAACCCACAATCTATTTGTTACAGTTCTTTTAAATTTTCAAAAAAAGTCTCTATGACTAAATTGTATCCTTTTTTTTATCCACCAACCAACAAACTAAACATTTTTTTACAACCAATTTTCTTTTTCAACTATATTTGTTGTCTTTTCAATACTTTATATGCTCTTCTTCTTTGAAAAAAAAAAAAAAATTTCAAGCTTCATTATCTTTTCACGTGTAATTATTACACTTCTATCGTATGTGCACCAAATAATTTTATATAAATTTGATTTTTTGTGGATTACTTGGTGTTGTTCGTTTTATTTTTTTAAAATTAAGACCATGAATTTTTTTTGGTAAAACATTAATATGCTTTACTAAAATCAGAGTAGAATTCTCATATCCTCACTCAAAGTGGTCAATTTTCTTCATCAATGAAACAATTCTTAAACATAGTTTTTTGAATAGAATTTATAGGCATGTCACTTTTCAAAAATTGTAGTAAATAGCAGGTTTTGTAAATATTTTTGATAATCGTTAAATTTATGGTGTAGATAAATTATTTACCCTTTTTGTTTTTGGTGTAAATAATTTTATTTTCACAATAAATGGATTTCTAGTGCAAACAATGTATTTACCAATTTGTTTACAATATAAATGATTCTTATTGAAATAGTACGTCATAAATCTACTACTTATCATAAATATTTTTAAAACATGTTATTTATTTTAAAAAATTTTAAAAATCTTACATTTTTCTTATTCTCCTTTTTTTAATATCATTTTTCTTTTTTTAAACCAAACTACGTACTCCTTATCAAGAGTATTACACAAAAGATTTTCTTTTTGCAGAAATGGGTTTATATAATTCATTATATGAAACAAAAAAATAAAAAAAATAAGAAGTCTGAAGAAGAAATAAACAACGTACTTTTTTTTTTGTGTGAAGACTCTTTCACATTGAAATACATCTATATTCTTTTGAAAAAGTAGGCACAATGATTTTTGGAAAGGAAGTAATTTTTTTAGGATGGTGTGTGTAATAAATATTTTTTTAAATATTTTTGTCCTTCAAAAGTAATTTTATTAATAAGTAATATGATAATAAGAAATTTAATTTAAAAAGGATATATGAAAAATAGAGGTACTATTTCAATATTATCAAATCTCATGATATCAACGTAATTTTTTAAGGGAAAAAACACAAGCTACCAAACTAATTTTTTTCTAATTTATGTATAACATAAAATTATAATTCTTAAACATAAATAATAAAGACGAAATAGGGAAATAGGAATGTGCAACTCTTTTAACTCTCCGTTGGCAATTCTTTTCTCTTTTGTCATGGGGTTTTTAGAAAACACAACTATAATAACTTATGTTAAGCAAGTGACGGTAGCCTAGTTGGTCGTAAGTCTCTCCGTCCTAATCAAAGGTTGAGGGTTTGAGTCACCCTAAGCCCCAATTGAAAGTAGTAAAATTTCCCATTTTCCCTTGTATATAAAAAAAAAAAGTATCCAATTTTGACCGATAATAAATACTGGGGCTTTGCAATATTTGATTGATCACAATTTTGTATATTTCATTTACAATAATCTGATCGATAATAGATACTGGGGCTTTGCAATATTTAATTGATCACAATTTTGTATATTTCATTTACAATAATCTGACCGATAATAGGTACTAAGGCTTTGCAAAATTTAATTGATCACAATTTTGTATATTTCATTTACAATAATCTGACTGATAATAGGTACTAGGGCTTTGCAATATTTAATTGATCACAATTCTGTATATTCCATTACTATAATATATAGAAAAATATAGAGAGAATAAACAGTCTTAAATTTTTTATATTATTGTCAACCCGAAGTAAAGAATTTGCTTTTTCTCAATGAAAAATTCAAGGAGGAATATACATTCTCATCATTTGTATCCAAGAGTTGAGTAGAAGTTGAAAAATTGGATATTAGATTATGAAACAAATTTTTTACATATAGACTATAATAGATAGAAAAATATCAAGAGAATAAACAGTCTTAAATTTTTGATATTATTGTCGACCTGAAGTAAAGAATTTGTCTGTATTTCAAAGAAAATTTTGAGGACGAATATACATTCTCGTGATTTGTGTCCAAGAGTAGAGTAGAAATTGAAAACTTGGATATTGGATTATGAATTTACGAAACAATTTTTTTACACATAGATGAAACCGACTTGATATTTTGGCATTATAACCACAATAAAGAGTTTTCGGGTATTTATTCTTTCCTCTCTTCAAAAAAGAGTGCATCATATAATTAGGAAGTTTCAAATACATATCTGATGGTTGAGCCTGTTTTAACAAAATAGAAGTAGATTCAAAACAAAAAAAAAAAAAAATTGAGAAACAATTTAAACAAAATTAAAAGATAAATCTAGAAAGTATGAAGTGAAATTGGACATATGAGAAGATCAATCATGGTGGAAGTAGGTTTTGGCCGAATATATTGACAAATGGGGGGTGAGAGAGACTTTGTAATTTTTGTTTTTTGTTTTTTAATTTTTTTGGTTTTAAAACGTTTTTATTTAATTTTTTAAATACTGATTGTTTAAATAATACTTAAATACCGATTATTGAGGATATTTTTGACTTTTTCTTAACAATTTGACCTGTTAATAACATTTTTTTAAACCTTTTTTTAGAACACGAAGAACGTATCTTTTCAATTAGTTTTAACTTGAGGCATACTTGTTGTAGTTGAATAAACTAAACCGTACTTTTATAATTTCATTTTCCTTGAAAACCTCAAAAGTTCTCATAAATGACAGTCTTATGAAATTTAACAACAATTAATCTTAAAATGATCAAAATATCATGGTTGCGAATATAATTTAACCATAATTTCACATCAATTTTATTATAAAATAAAAATTTTATACTATAATATTTTTTTACTATACATATTAACTTGGTTGTGCTTTTCTTTCAAACATTATATCTTAACCGAGCACTGTTGCCATTCATTCCCACTCGGACGATCTTCATCACACCAATCCCAAATTAAAAATCCACTCTAGATGCAATAGGAAAGAAGTTCCATCTTTTCTCCGTAAAAAAATAGGGACACGTCTTACTGTTGAATGCTGTTGGCAATAATTATAGAAGACGCGGATTTTTGACCAGAGCTTTTGTTGGTTTCACTGCAGCAGGCACACGTACAAAGTGGAGCTAACCAAAGGAAAACGTCTCTCAGTACTTGCATTAAAAGACGTGCTGTGTGGCCCTCTTGGACAACAGCTAATGGAAAGGATGATATCCTTTCACCCACGCTCCACCTGAACTCCTAACACCTTAGCCGTTAGACCCTCGAGTTTAGTTATACATACTTTTGGCATCTTAGTCAAAACCCTAAGCATGTATACGTTACACTATAAAACAAATAAGTCATTTAATAGAGTAATTTAAATTATAAATAGTATAAAATTTTTACATATTTTGATAAAAAATTATAGTGTAAAATGTTTATATATTATAGCTTTTAAACGTAAAATAATGGTTTAAATACCTCTTGCAAATACCTTAAAAAATATAAAAAATTCAAAGGCTTATACACGTTATATGGGTTAATGGTCGCAATTGAAATAATCTATGTTGACGAATATATATTATATATAGGAGATTACAAACCACAATAGTATAAATTAGGCTATACATATCATATATTCTAAGGTGGGGCATATTATGCTAAGAGTCCTTGAACAACATTTATCTATTTTATAAACATGGTTTAACTAAAATATATGTTTGAAAATGTTTAGAAATCAAGTTTTACCATTAAAGTTTTAACCGTTATGCTCTTACATAAAACAAAAATATACTACAATTTAAAACACTTACATGCTACACTACAATATCTCTAACATCAAACTTGATTTCCAAATATTTTCTTTTGTCAATACTAGAATTCCCACAAATATATACAATTTGTATACATATCTGGCTCATTATAGCTACTAATCAGTCATGTTTTTTTAGCACCACTGATTCATTTCGGACAAATCGTCAAACATGTGGATCCCACAGCATTCTTTGCAACGTTTCAAAAGAAAAAATAAAAAAATAAAAAAGTGTTACAAGATAGAGGAGCAATCTCCGCTAGCTTTTCCCTGCTACTACCTTTTTCCTTTACGGCCTTTAACACCTTTATCACAATAATATTTCTCCACCAACACAAACACCTGGTCTTTCTCTTCACTTACCATGAAATCAACACGCCCAATGGTCACACACAAATACGTCCTCCTAACACTACTAGTAGCCCTGCACTCCCTCCCTTCTTCCTCTGCCGCTGCCATCGCCCTCTCCCCGTGCCGCACCTCGTGCGGCAGCATTGCCATAAAGTACCCGTTCGGAGCGGATGACGGGTGCGGGGCCCCACAGTTCCGACACATGCTCAATTGTAATGCAAGCGATCTTTTTTTCGTCACCCCCTCGGGGAACTACAAGGTTGAGTCCATCGACTACGACAAGCAAAGTGTGGTCGTATACGACCCTGCAATGTCCACATGCTCAATTCTTCAGCCTCATCATGACTTTGTCATGACGGACATTCAGTCGGCAATTATCCCTCCGTCCTCGGACACTGTATTTGCGCTTCTCAACTGCTCGGTCGACTCGCCGGTGCTCAACCACTACAAGAATCTTTGCTTCGACTTCTCTGGCCACTCCTGTGATGAGCTCTACAGTGCGTGCAATGCCTTTAGGGTCTTCCATTTCTTGACAAACTCTTCTCCACCATGTTGCTTTACCGGGTAAAAGTTTGAAATCCTGCTAATTAAATTAAACATTTATTTGCGATAATTTTAAATTTTCTACTTATGATAGAGTCCAAGTTTGTAGAGTCCAAGTTTTCAAACGCAAACTTTAGCGCTATTGGTCCTTAATTAAGCTTTTGAAATTGTGACAAACTAGTTAATATCTCCTTTTTTTTTTAATCTAATGCTTTAAGTATAAATTAGTTCCTAACAACTTCAAAAATGAATAAATAAATAAATTAGTTCCTAAATTATTATTTTATTTGCACTAATAATAATATTAGTAACAGATGTTTAATTACCAACGGAACTTGGACTAGATCCAAGATCTACAATGCCAAATTTCATTGGAAAAAAGGAACTGATTACATTTTACATAGCCTGAACTCTTGTATGACCATTTTTTCCTTTGTCATAACCCACAAGCAATTTATTAAGTGTCAGAATGGTCAAAAAAGCAATTTATTAAGTCTCAAAAAAGGATCTGAACCACTGAAGTATACAGTATTACAGTGTTTTAGACTATTGATTCAAACTAATAGATAATAGTTTAAATTAATTTTGGTTAAAAATATTATATCATATAAAAGATTTATATCATAATTTGATTTTTTTGATAGTCATAACAAACAAAAGTTTTAGTTAAAACTAGAATGCCAAATACCTAAGCTATTATTGTTAGATGGGACTTAATAATTAAAAAATAAAAGATGAAAATAATTTATATCAATTTTTTTTTCCTTCCTCTAATTGCTGAAAAAGGCATTAAATGCACATACAGTCCCTAGCTGAAATGAAAACATAACATTTGCACCAAGTTTTTTGCAGAGCCATATTCTTAGCTTAGATATGCCTTTTCCTATATTCTTAGGGGTATATTATTTGCCTAAATGCAACTAAAAACAAAACTAATAACAACCACAACAACAACATCAACAAGAAATTCCAATTATTTTTTCTCATTTTTTAATAGAACCGTGAAGATTTAATACATATCTTGGCTATGCATGTAAATTTGCAGTTATGATACGGTGAAGTTCATGAGCATGAATATCTTGGACTGCACACACTACACTACGGTGCTCAACACTGATGTCTTGAGAGGCATAGGACCTCTGGACTGGGTCTATGGCCTCAAACTCTCCTACATAGTTCCTGATACCGGTTGTGGGAGATGCACGCAATCCGGTGGTACGTGCGGGTTTGATACCGAGACCGAGGGGATGCTCTGTCTCTGCTCTCCTTCCTCAAATTCCACAAGACAATGTGGTAAGAATAAGCACCACATGACTTGAAAGAAAATTTGTCGCCCATTTAGTTGAGGTCTTGTTCTATTTCATATGATTTTGAAAATGTTAGAACAAGTTGGGACAAGAAAAACATGTTTGGTGCCTGTTTTTACTTCTCAGAATGGATTTTATGAACCAGATAAATGCATTTGAGACGCAAACCTAGTGTTTACTAAAATGGTTTAACTTTATGAGTTTAAATTATCCATTATATAAACATAAGCTCTCATATGCTACAATATTTAAATTTATTTTTTATTTCAAACTATTTTATCAAATATCTTATTTAAACTATAAATAACAAAATTTGTGATTTTATTCGATTGATTTCAAAACAACTCAAGGTCACTTTATTTATAATTTATTCTATGAATTAATGCAGCAAATTAAGCATAATTTCATATATATATATATATATATTTATATTTATATTTATACATATCCATATATACATATAATATTTGTGTTTATGTCTACGGTTTTAGTACTGATATATAACGTATAGAATTAAAAAGTATAAGATAACATTTATTAAACACTTGGATATATATAACATCAAAAAGTTTAGTTATAAAAACCATTGTTAAATCTTTTGAATGTCAGTGTTATGTCAAGCAAATGTCGTTTACATGACTATTTTTGTAAGTTACATGGCGATTGTTTAGCTAGCAAGATCATAAACTAAACCAGTTATTTTAATTCCAAAGGGAAGTGTTATTATAACTCTTTTTCAATTTTTAATTCCAAAATTTCAATTCTAAGGTACTTATTGATGCTCCCGGTCTAACTATTATTATTATTTTTTTTTTTTTTGGGATCAGGAGCTGGCAGTTTTACTGCGGAAGGACAAAGACATAGTAGTATTCCCTGGCTAATTAATTTCATTGCGTCTGTTTTGTTTTTGTTAATGACGAAGATAATTTTATGACTACCAAAATTTTGTCGATAAAGAATTGTATTTTTGGTAATCCATGAATGTTGTTCATTACTTTTTGTTATCTTTTTCAAATGAAATGTTGTTCATTATGTTGAAGTGGATTTTCAGACATTGAACTTCTTCTACTTGCTCCATCGTTCTCTATGTTTCTTTTTTGGAGGGTGTCAGGATTTGGCTTACATAAAACACCCAGACACTCAAGTCAGACAAATAGTCATATTTGAGCATAATAGAAAATGTAATTTTGGTGAAAGAGTTAGAAAAAGGGAAGGATCCCCTCTATTAAATATCAGATTCTACTACTAGAAATTGTCGCTTAAGCAACTCTTATTATACAATAGTTTTGTGGGAAACCGTCGTCATAAATCACATAGTATTAAATGTCGCGTGCTTTAAACGACGGTTTCTCAGAAGCCCTCATCTAATACCTTACTGTAGACGACAATTTTTAAGAAACCATCATCTAATATGCTTTTGTTATGACGCTTTTTTGAAAATCAAAACCTACTCTCTTAGTGCCATTGGCCTCCCCCCTCTCTCTCCCTCTCTAAAATCTCTAATTCCAAAGCCCTTCGTCGCCTCCTTCTACCACCATCTCCATGGTGGCGAGCTCCTTCATCATCTAGCCTAAAGGTCGTGAGCCAATTGCCATCGTTCAGAGCCCTTTTGCCAAGCCCCACCGCAAGCACCCCTTGAGTTGTCGCAAATACTTGAAAACCCCTCCATCACCATCGCGATAAACCCTTCGTCGCACTTTTGTTGCCATCTCTGTCGCACGAGCCCCTTTACCAAGCCCCACTACAAGAGCCTAAAGATTTGTTTGTATTTTGTCTTTTATATAACAATGTAGGTTTGTTTGTATTTTTTTTTTGTGCTTATTTTAATGGTAATTTGAGATGAATTGGACTTTGTAATTTGAGATTGTTAGGTTTGTGATTAAATTAGTTAATCTTTTATGTCGTTTGCCCTTTTGGTTTACTGGACTTGGTTGTTTGTAATTAGATTTTTTATTTAGTAATTAGGTTTTTATATTTAGGATTTGTGGAATTGTTGTAATTAGGATTTGATACATTTCTTTTATATTAATTTAACATTATTAGTTTTATTTAGTGTGTTAGCTTTAGTTTTATAAGTTTTAGTTTTAATGTTATTGGTTTTTATATGTTAGTTTAAGTTTTATATGTTATTATATTTTACTTATATATATATATATATATTGGTTTTATATATAAATATGTCGGTTTTAAGTATATGTTTGTTTTAGTTTTAATTATATGTTAGTTTTTGTGTTATTATTAATTTAATGTCTTCAATATATTGTTATCGCTTAAGAATATTTCAACACCAGGACAACGAGTTCTTTGATATGGAGGAGGAAATGATTGAACAAGAAAATGACTATGAGCTCCAGAAAAGGAGCCATTTAATCCAAATATAGATGGAAAAAGGAAAGCAACTTTTATGAAATGTGTGTCAAGGTTGAGATCGAAACGTATAAAGATACAAGTTTAATTCAATGAAAAAGATCAAACTCTTGGAAAAGAAGGGGATAAGCTCCAAAGTTTTATTGGAGTTTTAGTTCGAGAGCATGTCCACATAACGACAAATGATTAGAGAGAAAAGAGCAATAAGGACAACGTGGAATGTGTTTGGTAAGGTATTGTTACATCCTTTATCTTTCCCAACACTATAAGAAAGAAGTTGATGATAAGTGCAGCTAAGATGGCCAAAAACTTTAAGTACAACCTAATGAAAGCTTTCATTAAACACCATGAAGATGAACCCAATGTTTTTAAGCTCCCTGCAAAAGTACATAAACATTATCCTACTAATGGAGAGACTTTGTGAAATACAAACTTTGTCAAGAGCAAAAGGAGTTATCGAAACAAGCATAAGAGAAAAGAGTTGAATACGATCTCGAGCACTCGATGGATCATTAATTGGAGTCTGGAAGCTGAGTTACAATTATTGCAACGACTTTATGACTATACTATAACTGAGAAAGGTAGAAAACCTAATCTAAAAAATTTGGAAAATGGAGTGATGAAATGGTTCCTTATTTGGAAGAAAAGGTATCTATTTAGAAACTAAGGGGTAATTGTGATCGATTTAGAAAAGTATATGATGCTTGGACTCAAATGCACAAACAGACTGGAATCGGGTGGGATCTAGATAAACATAACTACACAAGTGAGAAACCTATTTGGGATCAATATTGTCAGCTAAATTACTATTGCCTCACTTTGATCGATGTTTAAGGTGCTAGATGACTGTTATGTGTACTAGCAATAATATTTTCGCGTAATAGCATAACTCCCTTGCCAAAGATTTTGAAATGAGTCATTTGAAGCATGAACAAGCGTACGCTGCCATTTTTGAGAACGATCATGCTTCTGGTGATATGGCATATGCTACTGCACTTTGTTATGCTGTCGATCAAGAAGGCCCATCATAAGTTGCCGACACAGAAGATGATGATGATGATCCAACGGATGCTTCAATTGCAAATAGTGAGGATGAGCCGTTTTCATGCTCAAATGTGGAACAACCTTTGTTGATTTTCACAAGATGGGCTTGGTGTTGCCTCTAACTCTAGAAATGTTGGGAAGAAACCTGTAAGGCTAAGGCATTCAAATAATTTTGACAAAGCTTTAGATATTTGAAAGATATTCATGATGCTTGCACTACAAGTGGCTAGGCAAACTCAATGAAGGACAATTGTCCCAACAAAATTGCGCAATTTCATAGGATGTTGAAGGAAATGGGAGTTGATGAACGCTTGAGGGTCCGCATGGTCAATCAGTTAAAAAAGAATCCGGAATAGTTTGATTGGTTTATGGATATGATTTGAGCAAGAAGTAGATTTTCATGTATGAAGTTGTGCAATTCCCACCTCTCCAACCTTATTATCCTTCTCCCCCACCCGTACCCTATTAGTCCCATTTTGCGTTGTACCATTATTAATATTTTAGATGATCTGCATTTTATTGTCAATTGACTATTTGACTTGCATTTTTATAATTTGCACTTCATTGGTATTTTTTTTATCATTTAGGACCACAACTTATGATGAATTATTTGTCAAACGGTTTGGAGAACTTTAGGATTTGTACTAAGTATGATTTTAATGTTAATTGTTGATTGTTCATTCTTTACTTTGATATGATCTTCCTCTGCTTTCTGGTGTGATGGATTTTATTGCATATCATGAATCAGTAGGTGAAGATGTATTCCAAATTTAATTTGAAAATCCATCTCCGTTTGAAAACCCATCTCATCCATTTCAAAACAACGATGACGATGATGATGAGTAGCATAACTTTAGAAATCTATGCGTCCTTGGTGCCGCCGCATATGGTACATATAGTTGCATTTATAGGGAACCAAAACCGAAACACGCATTAGCATTAAGGGGGAAGAAGAAGGCGCATGAGCTTCTCATCGGAACCGTGATCCTATGTTTAACAAGGTACACATGGATCGTGTCATATTTCGTCTTATCTAACATGACAATCGGAGATAATGTCAATCTTGGTTCGATATAAGTATTGTTGGTTTGTCTATTTGGCTTATATCAATCTTTATTAATAATTGCAATGGATGAAATTTTATTTTTGTATCGCAGGATTATGTAGGGGCAATTGATGGGACTCGCATACCATGTCTTCCACTGGTTAAAGATCAACCCATTATTGTTACCGAAAGAGATTTTACTTTATGAATATGTTGGTTGCATGCTCCTTCGAAATGAAGTTCACGTGCAGGGTTTTTGGGTGGGAGGGACCTGTGCATGATACATGAGTTCTTCAAGATGTGCTTTTGGATCCAAAAAAATGTGTTCCATATTCGCCTCCTGTTTAGTTACTATCATTTATTATTATTATTATTATTATAGATAAACTCCATTTTGCTGATTCCGAATATGCTAACAATGAATGCTTCCTTGCTTCATATCGAAGACACATTGACCATTTTTGAGAATATAGAAACCACGTGAAGGTGTTACTTTACCCATTGAGTTGTTTAACTACACTCATTAGTAACTGTATTGAAAAGACGTTTGGAATATAAAAGGTGAGGTTTCCTATATTCAAACGGATGACTA
This sequence comes from Artocarpus hirsutus, assembly GCA_946598075.1. NCBI lineage: Eukaryota > Viridiplantae > Streptophyta > Magnoliopsida > Rosales > Moraceae > Artocarpus > Artocarpus hirsutus. Next base: position 1,305 of record CAMOHE010052809.1, on the reverse strand, counting down.
ATTATTCGATGAAGAAGCAAGTGATGATTCCAATAGCTTGCATAGTCTTGCATAATTTCAACCACATGGTAGCGGAAATGGATGAGCTTCCGCATGAACACTACCGAGATGCTAACCTAGTTGAAGAGATAGACCCTACCAAGACTGATTTGATTGATCGTGATGAAGATGAACCACCCAATGGTTCATCTAGGCCTCCCAATGGAAGACAAAACACGGATATGTGTCGATAGAAGAAATTCATCCATGGTACGGCAATTAGTAGTACTTGTGTAACACCCCGAAGTCAATTACGTGTAATTAGAACATTAAATGGTGAATTAGTGTGCCATAATGAGTGTTTTAAATTTAATTTGATTACTTTGTGGAAACCTTGTGTTAATTACCTTTTTGATGATTTTTAACTGTTCAAAATTGTTTTTGATTGTTAATTTAAGTTTTAATAAAACAATTGGATTTGAAAACAGTGGGTAGTTGCTCACAGTTTTGTGCAACTACTTTTCTCTCTCTTCTTCTATTTATTTCACTTTCCCTCTCTCTCTCCTCATTTCTCCCGGTTCACTCTCTCTCCTCTCTCTCTTTCTCTCGTCTCTCTCGGTTCTCTCATTCTCTCTCTCAATCTCTCAAAATTTTGAAACAAATTTCGTTTTCAAGCTTCGGGCTAGGAGATCGAAGGCTCGGGAACAAGATCCAACGACAAAAACAACGTTTTCAAGCTTTGATTCGAGGTTAGATTTTAAAATTCAAAGTTTTTCTATTTTTCAAGATTTTCTTGTATTTTGAAATTTTGGAGTTTTTAAGCTTAGGAAAGCTTCAATCTAAGTTAGATGGACTTAGATTAGCTAGAATGTAAACTTCATTTCATCACAAACGGATTAGAATCAAGATTTTTCATTTTTCCTCTATTTTCTCTATTTTCGGATTTTTGGGAAAATGTTGTTTAAAACTTGTTTTAATTCATCCAAAAGTGTTCTATTATGATTTTCTATTGTTTATGATGATTATCCATGCCTGGGAATTGAGAAAACAGGTTAGATTTGAAGATTTGAATTCGGGTATGCCGAGACCCGTGCGTGAAAATTTCTGGAATTTCCCAGATCGGCAGGCCGAACTCGTGTTCGGCAGGCCGGATTCAAAGGATCGGCAGGCCGAACTGTGCAGTCCGGCAGGCCGACCGAGCCAAGAAAAATTTTGTGATTTTCACCCGTTTTAAACTGTTTTGAATCCTGATTTAAATTTCAACTTTGTACAATGATTTTCTAAACCTAAATGGCACACTAGGACACCATGAGATGATTTAGTATC
>CAMOHE010052807.1:132142-172853 GCA_946598075.1 Artocarpus hirsutus | reverse complement strand
TCATTATTCACTTTTATTAATTGCAATTTAGATACCACTTGTGTTTTTGTAAGTAATTTTTTTTACTTATTGCATAGATCCATACCGTTTTTCAAAATAAATATTTGGCATTTTTCAACTGAAGAAAAAAAAATGATTTCAGTGAAAATATAATTTTTGGGTATGTAAATTTTTTTTTCTGCCTGTGCTCTCCCCTTAAAATTTATATTTATATCATAATTTAGTTAGTTGCCTATATTAGTTGATTTTTTTATGAGACACGGATTGCCATACAATTATATCGCATTTAAATTTTGTGCAGTTATTAGTGATATGATCTCAAGTTTATTACATAAGCTATGTAACAATTACACAAAATATATATATATATATATGTTCAGTATAGTCATATCAAAAGATGTGTACATGTTCTAGTCATAATTTTTTGCCAACATTGCAGCCGTTGTGGCGCCGGGATTCGTGGCCGTGAACATAACCTTCCGCAATACTGCCGGAGCAATCAAGCACCAGGCCGTCGCCCTCCTAAACGGCGCCGATCTGTCCACATTCTACAGTTGCAGCTTCGAAGCCTACCAAGACACTCTCTACACCCACTCCCTCCGTCAATTCTACAGAGAATGCGACATCTACGGCACCGTCGACTTCATCTTCGGGAACGCCGCCGTCGTCTTCCAGAAATGCAACTTGTACCCCCGCCTTCCCATGGCCAACCAGTTCAACGCCATCACGGCCCAAGGCCGGACAGACCCGAACCAGAACACCGGGACTTCGATCCACAACTGCAAGATTCGAGCCGCCGACGATCTGGCGTCGAGCAACGGGACCATCAAGACTTATCTTGGGAGGCCATGGAAGGAGTATTCGAGGACTGTTTTCATGCAGTCTTACATGGATAGTGTTGTTGATCCGGTTGGTTGGAGTGAATGGAATGGAGATTTTGCGCTGAGCACTTTGTACTATGCAGAGTACAACAATACGGGACCGGGATCGGACACTACGAGCAGAGTCACATGGCCTGGATTCCATGTGATCAGTAATTCTTCTGATGTTGGCAACTTCACGGTGTTCAATTTCTTGCTTGGAGATGACTGGTTGCCTCAGACTGGGGTGCCTTACAGTAGTGGTTTGTTATAATAAAATTAAGAGATCAGAAGTTTCTTGGATATAGATGTGACAGGACTTTTTTACTTCACAAATTGCAATTTGTTAATTTAATATGAAGTAACTACTAATAAGTTGCAGTGTCCCAGCTTAAATTAGAGCTTGGGTGTTGATCATGAATTAATTAATTGTTTTTTTTTTTTTTAAGCTAATTGTAATACATGATTATGTTAAGAGAGTATATTTGGTCATGCATGGATCCTTTTATGGTGGCTTCGCGTATATTACCCTTGCTGGTGTAAAAAGTCTCCTAATTTTTACGATTTTATCGTTCAGAATTTACAAGTATGTATTTAAATAAGTAAATTATTACTTGTTTTAATATTTGTAAATCTACCTTTCACTTGTACAACTTCAACGATTCAAAATTTACAAATTCGAAATAAAATGCATAAATTATTATGCTTTCAGTACCAATACCGGGGATTCTTTTCCAACGTTATAAAAAGTTTCCACATAATTATTGCACACACATAACAGCTCCACGTCCATTTAGCTTTATGAACATCAAAACTTCTGTTCCAAGCCCCTTTTCTATCCCGTATATGGGAGCTAATTTTTACTGTATAATATATATTCTGTTTGAGTTTTTTTTTTTTTTTCAGTGTTAATTATTCTTGTAGTATATACATGTGTTTTCGGCAGTAACGTTGTCTAAAATGGGTGCTTTGTATAAAGAATTATATTCCTAATAGATTGTGAGGCCAATAATTCACAATGAACAGTTTAGATTCGCTTTAATTATGACACTAATAATGCTCCATAGGAGTGGACGAGGAGGCCGAATTAGATAACGACTTAATTACTTGTATTATTTTAACACCATTAGAATGTAATGGACTTTTCTTATTTAATAGAAAACAATTTATTTAGTACTAGCTAGCGTCTTTATAAGTGGGAAAAAAGAAAAAGGAGAAAAAACACACACACGCTGGCCCTTCTTATATTTATGCAAGTCGTGTGTGTGTGTGTATTTATATTTATATATAATTTTCCACGGACCCACTTGCATGCTATATAAAAGGGGCTGATCAGTGCATTATAGTTCGTAACATTGTCAATTGAATCTCTATTAACTAACATATCTTCATCCACATACCACATATTTATTTGGTATAGGGAAATCAGAAGAACTTTATCCAGATTGTTCCAAGACACTACAAACCGGCTCTTTCGATTAAATAATAATTTAAAAAAGGAGAACGAATCAACAACGTTAGGTGATTTGCCATTAGAGAATTAACGATCAAGCTCATAATTTCTAGCGTGTTGGGAAGGGAAAACATTTTGACAGATAGTTTCCTATATATCATGACGTTGAATGCCACTATGATCTGTCCACACTGTTATGCCACTAATGCAAAACCTATTTGACTACGAATCCTATATTAGAGGACATTTTATATATTTCATATTAGTATAGGTGGTGTGGTTAGTATTACTGTACTAGTACGGTTTCTTAATCTCTCCACCGACATGTGTTGCCTTAAAAATAAAAATAAAAATAACCCTTAACAAAGACAATGACTCTGACCAAAAGAAGAGAAGCCAAACGTACGTCATTACAAGGTCTTTATTGGCGTTCATATCTTAAACTAAACCATGTATCCATTCGAGAATTGCCAATACATTTATAGACTAAAGTCAGCAAAATAAATGCTTTTTTGAAATGATAACCAAGAAAATTTTTAAAGCATTATTATTATTATTATTATTATTATTATTATTATTCCTGTCTGTGTAAGATTTCTGTTGATTTAAGTGTCTTCCACGGATGAAATTGAATATATATTTGTAATGATATGTCCTTTAAGCTTTTTTTTAAAAAAATTCCCTGTACTAATTTGATCAATTCCAGTCATACTAGTCCCAACCGTGTATCCCCCCATACTTCTTTAGTCTGGTCTCAAAATTCTCAACAAAGAATCGGCGTCTTTTAGCACAAAAATAAAAATAAAAACAAACAAACAAACGAATTGGCTAAATCCCACGTTCGAACTCATGCATTTCATGGCATCTCACCACGTGCTAAGTACTTGTAATTCCACTGCCAGTTATTACCAAAAAAGAAAATAAAGTACTAATTATAAACCTTATTAAATTATTAACCAACCTATAATTATTTATGTGGCAAGTGGAGGAATAATAGAATATATCAAATATGGCCAAGAGAATAAATGATCAGCAGAATAATTTTATGATCTACTAACGAAGGGCTATGAAATGAAAACCTAAGGATACCAACAACCCGTGGCTAATTTATTACTAATGATTTATGAGGCTTGAATCAAAAGGGTACAAACAAAACGACAACGTGCAAACACAAACTAGCTAATAAGGCTATATGACATGTAACTAATCTCTTCTACTTAATTTTAGACACGATGGCCAAGGCGTTGTCACATAGGCCATGGAATGCGGCAGGCTCGCCCTTCAAAACGGACTCGTTTCCCTTGAACAAAGCCATGCACGACATAGCATCGGTCATGGCGACTTTCACCCAAGCCAAGACGTCCATGATCTTGCCCGCCATTGTCGCGGCGATCCCATCCTCGAGCTGCCCTGCCGCATCCATGAAGAAATCCAGGCACTCCGACAAGCTGTCCCGCACCGCGGGGTCTTGTTTCGGGTTGTCCAGCAAGCGCTTGATGTGTTGGGAGATGTCCAAGGCGTTCGGGGAGGCAATCTTCAAGGCTATCAAGCCCCTTGTTGTCTGAGTTTTGAGAGCTGGGATCGGATTTGAGCATGGAAACACACGAGTCCTTCTGGGCTGCGTTCTCACACGCCTTCTCAATGTTGCTGGACGAGTGGCTTTTGTCGCAGTCGGGGACCCCGGATGAGATGTAGAGGGTGATGAAGAGGATGAAGAAAGTGTTAATGAGCTTCATTTTTTGTCTTTTTTCTTTTTTTTTTCTTTTTCTTGGTTTTGTTTGTCAAGTGCTTAAGCTTTTTTAGGGTTTGTAGATGAGAAAGATTAATTGTCGGATACGTTGTTTTTGTGAGTACGAATTGATATGAAGAATATTAATTATTTATAGGTTTTAAGATGCCTTACAATTCGGTTGTTTGAAAGGACATGAAACAAAAATGGATCTATTATATGGGTACGATTGAATCAATGCCAGTTTGAGGGTACGGCGATTAAGACACAACCATCTAATTAAAATCCTTTGTTTAACGGTAATTAAGGTGATTAAGAAACAATAACCTAAGACACTTTGTCATTGGAAAACTCTTAACTAATTATAAATAAAAGTTTCAAAATGTTGAATAGTCAATCATAAAGAAAAGCTAGAGTCACTAGTTTTATCACTTTCTATCTTCTTATATTGCCACGTGTCATTTCACTTCCTTGTAAAAAGCAAGTGTCATGTGTAAAATGTCTTCACACGTGGAGGGTGTGTACTTCATGTCCTCCTTTGATTGGCTCAAGTGTCATGTCTGTTAGGAGCTAAAGTGCTAGCGTGTCAGGTGATGGAAATTTATGAGTCCAGGGTAGTCATTTTGGTGTTGAAAGAGGGCAAAATGTACTTCTAGGCTTGCTTTATACCCTGATTGGGTTACGGCTAAACTTTGGTAACCCCTAGGATGGGTGCGTCCAAGGGCAAAACCCGTTGCAATCCCAGATTCGTTGAAAATGGAAACTTTGCCAAAGAGGATCTTTAAGCATGAGAATGGTGTAGGAGAGGAACGTGAGCTTTTGTGGAGGATTTTCTTATTCTTTAGAGGTAAGGGTGTCTCCATAGGTTTGAGGTGAAGTATTGGTTGAGATGGTGATGTCTGGCAGTCTCACGAGTGGAACAGTTTCTCAAAAGAGAGTCCCTTGTGAGTGAGAAGTTTAACACTTAGAGGGAGAAAGTTTAGAAAGAAAAAAAATTGCAACTCTTCAATGGTGGTTTTGCTCTTTCTAGTTTATGTGGTTCATTTAGGTTGTGAGAGCAAGGTTTGGTAAAGTTGCATGGTATTTTCGAGCTCAAATGAAATGGAGCATGGGTTTAGGATTTCTTTGGGACTCGCCAAAAAATATGGAAGCTTAAGTTTTCTAGCTAGTAAGGATGTTTGGATTGAGATAGAAGAATCATTCCTCCTTCGTGATTTGAGGTCGGAAATGAAGTTTGTGGAATCTTTGAGGTGGTTTGATGGCAGTTCAAGGTGGTAATGTAATGGTTTTAGTTTAGTGGAGGTAGTGACTACAGAGTTTTGAGGGAAAAAGATGGTGAGAATAGAGAGAGAGAATGGTGGTTGTAGAGCTTGATGTGTTTTGCCTTGGCTTAACTTTGTTCATTTTAGTTGTAAGAGTTGCATTAGCCTTCTTTGAGGGTGATAAAGTGGGGATTTAGAGGGAAAAATAGAACTTAGTTTCGTCAAGGGGTCTTCTACTTCGAGTGTGGCGTTCGGCTTGGGTGTACTACCTTAAGCCTCCATAGGACCTACCTTGCGGGGCCTCGGACTTATGGCTCTTATTGGTAGACCATCCCCATGCCGCCCACTCATCCGTACTGTCCCCTCTAGGACCCTCTAGCTTAATTGGTACTCGAGAAGGAAATAAGAACATCTTAAGAGAGTTTTAAGGTTCGAACCCGAGGGACGCGAAAGAAAACCCTGAGGGGCTAGAGGGCCCTAGAGGGGACAGTACGAATGAGTAGGCGGCACGGGGATAGTCTATCAATAAGAGCCATAAGTCCGGGGGCCCCGCAAGGTGAGTCCTATAGAGGCATGAGGGAGTACGCCCGGGGTGGACGCCACATCGAGCATCTAGTTGGGGAAGTTTCTGACCTGGTTTTGCAGGAAAGGCTATAAAAAAAAATTCCCACCACAAGAGAAATTCCCTTTTAGGTTTTCAATTTTAGGCTCTAACACGAAATTAGCCTGTCAGGGCCTTCAATTGCCAGCCGACTTAGGAAGCCCACTTTGGGTGATAAGTACTTGTAATCCCATAGATCATTATTACAAAGAAAAAAAGTACTAACTATAAACAACCTTATGAAATTATTAACCAAATTATAATTAATTATGTGGCAAGTTGATGAATAATAGAATATAATAAATATAGCCAAGAGAATATAATCATGATTAGAAAAATAATTTTATAGGATTTCGGGCTATTTTGCTGTTTTTACCACTTATATTTAGTATATAACCCTAACACTTAGAAATTAGAAGAATGACTTACCATTCTCAAAACTTGACCGACCATTCTCAAAACTTGTGTTTTGATTAAATTGAAAAAACAATAATGCCCTTAACAAGAAAACCATTACTATGAAACACTAAGGCATTCTGTGACCAAGCCGCTATAACTCCCTTGATCACTACTCTTGTCAGTATGTACTTTTTATTTTGCCCATTTCAGTTTTTGCTATCTTTTTTTATCTTTGCTAACTGTGCTTTTTCCATAGTCGTCGTCACCATCAACGGTCATTCTCACCAATGTAGTTAGCCATACTCACTCACCCCCGATCTCCGACCATAGCCAAGCCTCACGTCATTGCACGGGTTCAACCGTTTGAAGTTGAGCAAGTTTTTAAGATTTTGCTTTTTTTGCTTACAAGTTCTGAGATGCATATTTTGTAAAATTGATGAAGGTAGTTCAGTTTCATATTTTGTGAAGATCTGGTCAAGATCGTCAACGACAATCAGAGGTGCATCTTCAGATCATCGTTACAGTGAGAGAAAAGGGAAAGAGAAGAGAGAACATGAAGTTTTTTATTTTGTTTTTAAGATTTGTTTTTTTACTTATATTTTGGTTTATCACTGATTTACAAGCGTTTATCACTAATAAATCAAGCTTTTTATTATTAATATATCATGGTTTATCAGTAAAAAACTGATAAACTTGAGTTTATCAGAGTTTAACAGTGATATATAGAGTTTATCACTGATAAATTATAGTTGATTAATAATTAATGAAGGTTATTTTTATCACTTTAACTTTATAACTAATAAAGAGAGATCATTTGCTTAATTCAAAAAAAGTATGGTTGTTTATTATGAAAAGGCCTTTAAAAAGGCCACCTAACTCAATTTTCTTAATTATATCTACTAACCAAAGATTATGAAAATAAAACCTAAGGATAACAACAGCATGCTGCTCATTTGTTACTAATGATTTATGAGGCTTAAATCAAAAGGGTATGAACAAAACTACAACGTACAAACACAAAACAGCTAATTAAGAGATATGCTATGTAATTAATCTCTTCTACTTAATTTTATACAAGATGGCCAAGGCGTTATGGAATGTGGCAGGCTTGCCCTTCAAAACAGACTCATTTCCCTTGAACAAAGTCATGCACGACAAAACGTCAGTCACAGCGACTTTCACCCAAGCCAAGACGTCCATGATGTTGCCTGCCATTGTCCTGGCTATCGCGTCCTCAAGTTGCCTTGTCGCGTCCATGTAGAACTCCAGACACTTCGACATGCAGTCTTGCACCATGGGGTCTTGGCTCGGGTCATCCAGCAAGCCCTTGAGGTGTTGGGAGATGTCTGAGGCATTCTAGGAGGCGATCTTCAGAGCTATCAATCCTAGGCCCTTGTTGTCCGAGTTTTGAGAGCTGGGGTTGGATTTTAGCATTGAAACGCACAAGTCCTTCTAGGCTGCATTCTCGTACGCCTTCTTGATGTCGCTAGACGTGTGACTTTTGTCGCGGTGACCGACGACAGATGAGATGTAGAGGGTGATGAAGAGGGAAGAGAGTGTTAATGAGCTTCAATTTTGGTTTTTTGTCTTGGTTTAGTTTGTTACGTGCTTAACCTTCTATTTCTTGGGGGAGGGGGGTTTGTAGAAGAGAAAGATTTGTTGTCGGATATGTTATGTTTATGAGTAGGAATTGATATGAAGAATGTTAACTATTTAAAGGTTTTAAAATGCCTCACAATTCGGTTGTTTAAAAAGATGTGTAACAACACTGGATCTATTATATGTATACGATTGAGTTAGAACCAGTTTGAGGGTACGACGATTAAGACACAACGGCCTAAGATCTTTCGTTTAACAATAATTAAGGTGATTAAGACCCAACAACATAAAACCCTTTATTATTGGAAAACGCTTAAGTAATTACCTACGAAAGCTTCAAAATGTTGAAGAGTCAATCATATTGATTGTCTCTGTGGTTGTTTTTTTAAGGAAAAAAACAATCTTATTAATTACGTTTTAGTTTAATTCCGTATATTCTCATAAGTGCGGGACTTGATGTTAAAAGACCTTTGCTTTTCAATATCAATCAAGACACAACTAGATCCACATGAGTGCTATAGAGGATCCAAATAAATAAATATATATATACACACACGCATACGGGTTGTCTACAATTCTCCAGCTCAAAATTGAAGAATCAAAACTTCAGTGTTCTTCAAACCTTTTAGATGTATCTGGATGGCTGTCATTCGTATAGGGGTAATGATTATGCCTCAAACCTATATAAGAAGTAAGTCAGTGGGTTTCTTCGCTCACTCATGTTACTCAATGGTGGGTCCTGCAAGCTATTAGAGGAGTGACGAGACAGTTTGGGAAAGCTTGCACGGACAAAGTGCATAAAAAGTTGGAGTAGGGCTAAACGGTGTGTGGAGCGCCCGTCTTGCGCGTGAACTAGCTAATTTTGAAGCAAAGGGTCTCGCTGACACGGGCAGAGTTGGACAACTCTGGTGCTAACATGTGGAGCATACTGATGAAGGTCGCCGGAGAGAGAGAAAAATAAGCGTTTTGGTTTTGAATTTGGTATTTTTTTACATCGTTTTGCTTCTTTTTGCTTCAAATTTTAAATTTGCAAATAATTAATTGAACTAAAATTATTTTTTTGAAAGGACTAAAATTAATTATTTTATACAAAATATTTATAAAAATCAACAAAATATCTAATTTAAACTAAATAATTTAAAACATATTAAAAATATATATTCATGTAGTTTTTACCGACTTAACTCAAAATAGTCATTTCATATACAAATGCCCTAATGAAAGGATTTAATGACAAACAAAAATATAAAATGATGATATTTAGTCATATAAAATATGCACATTTACATTTTCATCAAGAACAATGATCAAATTGCTAAAATAAATATTTAATTAAATAACTTATATTTTTCTTTGTCAAGCTTGATTTCTTAAAATTTCTAACAATGACAAACTGGTGTTCGTCGACCTTTAGGGAGAGAAGCTGACAATGACATATTCAAGCTTTTAAGCTCAAAGATAATGGTGACATTAAATCAAAGTAGATGAGGGCTTTTCATTAACCTCTCCACATGCATAAGATTGTCGAACCGATTTTTAAGGAATATCTAAGAGATTGGTTGTGTATTGAATATTAATATTTTCACCTCTACTGTAAGAAACCAAAACCTTTTATATCTCAAAATCCCATTTTATCTTTTGATTATTTTATCTCAAAATTAATTGAAATATCCAGTAAAATGTGGATTACAAAATTAATTCTAGCAGTACAAACAAACGTCAACACAACCATATCCAACACAAGAGAATACACATCGGTAATTGAGCAATGATATAGTTATGGAAATGATCAAATCTACCCTTTAGATGGCGACATAATGTTGTAGCATCAAAGCTCTTACTCGGATGATGACTTCTTACTTCAATAAGACAAGACCAACGTCGTCTTGATCAACGTTGTCTCAATCATGACTAGATTGGAGTCAACATTGCCTCGTCTCTGTTCTCAGCAATAAAGGAGTTTCAATCAGTTCTTTAATTTCATGTATATACTGACTAAGTCATCCTTCATCATCAACTTGTTCTATCCAGTTTAGTATTTACAAAAAGAGAACAAAATTAAACTGGTATTGGGGACCATAACATACATCCATAACTTCTTTGTGGCAAAAATAATGCATCGAATGAACTACAAAGTTATTATATTTCTAATACCATATCAAATAAGAATTTACTTTACATTGTCATAAAAACCAACAACATGTAATGCATATAACGCTCGAATGGTCCTGTACATATTGTTTTTCTAACCTCTAAATATTATCAATAAACATGGATTTCGCTCTATCCTTATTTTCATTGAAATAGATAACTTCTTTAAAACCAAATCAAAAAGTCCTTAATACATGTAGGTTACAAATGGATGAATGTAATAAAAGTTCTTCACTAACTTGCAAAATTAATTTAAAAAACGTTCCTAATCTTAAAACAATATTTCAGCGCTAATTTTATTAACTTTTTGGACTGCTGTGAATCAATGTTCAATTTTAAACTTAATTCAACGCGATAGCTCATACAAATTTATCTAAATATTCTTTGAATACAAATGACAATATTGTTCATGTTTATTTAAGAAATAATGAAATATTAACTCTTAATGTTATTTTTTAATTCTAAGAAATTACACCACTTAAAGACATTTTTTGATATAAAATATAATAAAAAATACGGGACAAATTTTCGGCAAATGTAAATCCATTGGGGACATTTTCGGAAGTTTGATAATTACTGGGCCGGCTTACCAAAAATTTAGCTGCTTACATGGGGCAATTTATTAAAAATACAAGGACTATTTCTTCGTTACTACATTCCCAAGTAAAATTAGTACCACTATGATACATTGTCATTTTTATCACTTTTACATTAAAATAATCCTAACTTGCATGTACAATGATAACTGCCTCCCTTCAAGAACCATCAAATTACACCAAAAACCAAACCACCCCTTCAAAACTGGAAAATTGCGGTTTCTCCAGCCTATAACTGGCTACCATATCCTATTTGGGGTGGGAAATCTTGGTAGATAAAATCTATTGACATCATATCAAATAAAGGGAGACAATGACATGTGTTGAAGTTTTGGTACATGTGGTGTACCATTGCGTTCACCTACATATATACATATATATATATATATATGTATGTATGTATATATTATATGTGAGTACAATAGAGTAACCGGTTTGAGGGTGGAGATTGACACAACCACCTAAGATCCTTTATTATTGGAAAACTTAGTAATTATCTACGAAAATTTCAAAATGTCGAATTGCCAAAAATATTAATTATTTATTTTTTAGAAAATAAAAAATCTTTTTTGATAGGTTTTAGTTTAATTCTGTGTAATCTCGCAAAAACGGAACCTGGTGTTAGAAGACATTTATTTTTCAACGTTAAATTAGCTCTAATCTTCTTTTTGTTTTTTCCAGTGAACAATGCTTGTTTATTTTTTCAAATGTCTATAATGGCATATTTTTCTTCCAAACATCTCGTGACCCTCTTCCTAATAATTGTTCAATTCAAAAACGAGGTAAAAAAAATCACAATTATTTTTGTAACTACTGAAGACTCGGCATATATGCACTTAACATCTTATCGGATTAAGGATATAAATGTCTATATATTAGTTAGTACCCACTTTAAAATTGTCTGCAAATTTTTTTTTGTTATAAATCTCTTCCAAATTATAATACAATAATACTACGGCCTTAATTTAACAAAATATATACTTAATACCTAATGTTTATAATCACAGCTTGGATTATATGTTTACATTGATTAGAGTACTTGAAGAAAGATATCCAACAATTAGTTCTAACTTATGTATGGTGTAAAGCTCTCACTTATTACGATACAAAACAAATATATGCTATGGTATCAAGCTCTTACACGCTATAGAATTCAAACTATGATTTTTAAATATTTGCACCATCATTATGACAATCATACTTTTTTTTTAGGTATGATAATCTTGCTTTCATGCACACACGTAACACATTTTTAGTATCGAAAAACGTCTATTCTTTTTTTAAGGGAAAAGAAGAGTTTTATTTTGTTGTTGTTGTGTCCTACTTTTAAAAAATACTAGTTAAGAGCTACATGCAATGCACGTGAAAAAATTAGTAATTAAATATGTGCATTGAAGTTATGATTACTTTGTTATTATTTAAATATTTATAAGGATCATTTCTTTTATAACGTCTTATACTAAAACAAATGAGTATTAGTAGAAAAAAATTAAGTACAGATATATTTGGAAAATATTTTAATAAAAACAAGGAGAAAATTTTAATAGTACATTAGTTCTCGGCAAAAAAACACCCAAAAGAGTTAAGATAGGCACATATAAAAGAAATTATTTTATTATTTTAATAAGGGTAAAGTAAGGAAAAAAAAAGAATTTTGCAAAAGTACATTGGAAAAAGATTAAGTAGTAAAAATGTTAAATTATGATTTTTGGAAGGAAGATGAAGAAAAAAGAAAGAAAAAGGTTAAAAAAATAGAAAAATAAAAGAGGATTTAATAAGACAAGACAAGAAAGAGTGTTAAAAAAAGCACAAAAAGACAAAATAAATTAACCAAATTTTTAAACAATGTTTTAGGGAACTCACATATGTGAGTACCACTTGTGATATATTCTAATGTTTGTTATGCATGTTTTAGTTATCTAACGTGTTTTTAAGCTTTAATTTTGGTATTTTAGATTTATTTTAAAAATAATTTTTTACTTTCATAAAAAAATGTAAGGAGTTGCAATTTGTAGTCTAAATACATTTAAGAAAAATTTTAGTTTGAATAAAAAATGTTCTTATGAAGGTTACATTTAATAGAATAATATTTGAGATTATTGTGAAAAAAAACAATATAAGATTTTAGATAAAAATGAAAAAAAAGAAAAGTTTGTAAAAATTAAAATTAAAAGTATATATAAAAAATAAGAAAGTCACTAAGGACAATATAAGTTGACCAAATTTTTGATCTAGTGTTTTAAGAAACTCCTATTTATTATATAGTATATAAATAATATGAGTAAAGCAAGGAAAAAAAATTATTTTGCAAAAGTATATCATAAAAAGATTAACTTGTAAAAAAAAGCAAATTGTAATGTTAGGAAGGAAAATAAAGAAGAAAAAGCAAAATGTTAAAAAAGTAGAAAAATAAAAGAGGAATCAATAAGACAAGACAAAAGTGTTAAAAAAAGCAAAAAAAAAAAAAGTTAACTAAATTTTTGAATAGTGTTTTAGGAAACTTGCACATATGAGTATCACTTATGATATCTCATATTTGTTATTCATATTGTAATTATCTAACATATTTATTATGCTTTAATTTTTGTATTTTAGATTTATTTTAAAATAATTTTGTTACTGTTATAAAAAATCTAAAGAGTTGCAATTTTTGTAGTTTGAATGAAAAATGTTGTTATAAAAGTTATATTTAATAGAATAACATTTAAGATGATTGTAAGATTTTAGATCGAAAAATGCAAAAAAGAAAAATTTGTAAAAATTAAAGTTAAAGTTAAAGATAAAGTAAATATAAAAAACAAAAAGAAAGTCACTAAAGAACAAAATAACTAATCAAGTTTTTTAATAGCATTTTAGGAACTCTCATTTAATATATTATATAGATATATATATATAAAAAAAATAAAAAGGAAGTCACTAAAAGACAAATAGCTTGACCAAATTTTTGAATAGTATTCTAAGAACTCCCATTTATTATATAGTACTAGTGCAAACGACGTGCTTCGCATGTGGGAGTTCCATGTGAATATTATATACATATTCTTTTTATTTTAAATATTTAAGTTTTAGTTTTGATTTGTTTTTAGATTTTATTTAAAAGTGTTTTTCATTGTCATTAATAATTTTATTTAAAAAATTATTTCAATCCAGAAAAATAATAGAAAAAGAATTTCAATAAAACACATTCAAGATGCGGTATTATAGTGAGAAAAAACTGAGGATAAAGAGGTGAAAAAGAGAAAGGGAAAACTTTAATACAAAAAATGCAACACAACAAAATAAATAAAAAAAAAGAATGAATGATGAAATAAAACTTATCTTTTATAGTATTCAAGTAAAAAGTTAATAAAGGAAAACATGAAAGAAAATTACTTCGAAGTATATACATAAAAATATAAGTATTTATATAGGTGATAGTGAAAAAAATAATGTTTAGCAGCTTTTTTGTAAAAATATGAAATTTTAGGTGTAAGGAAATTTATCCTCTGTTTGGCATAATGATTCCCACCACAAACTCAATTATAAACAGTATAAAGCTCTCACGTGCTACAGTAACAATAAAAAAATTTACTGTAGTATAAAGTTTTCACATACTACAGTAAAAGTGGTTATAACCAATGGTTCCCATCACCTTTCAAACACCACCTTAGAGAGAGAGTGGTTAGCTAAAGTGAGAAGGGAAAAAAAAAAAAAAAGAACCACAAAAGGGCAAAATAATTTAACAATTTTTTAAAAAGTTCCATAAAAGAACTCTCAAAATAATATAGTTGTTATTATAAATTGTAGATATAAACAAATTATAGATCGTAGATAAAAAAAAATAAATAAGTTCATAAATAAGGAAAGATATAATTGAAAAAGAAAAAAAAAACAAAGTAAATGAACCACTTTTAAATAGTGCTCTAAGAAAACTCCTTGTTTATAATAGTAATAGATAATAGATAAATAGATAATAAATAATCGATAGATATAGACATATATAGATATAAATATTCAACTACTTTTTAGAGAATTCTCCTTTTAAGAGAATTAGCGTGTTGTTATTCTTGTTTTGGACCTTAAGTACTTGTTTTGTTTGTGGTTTTAACTACAATTTAAATCATTTTGTTACAATATTTTTTTTATAAAAAATTTAAATTTTTATTAAAATTTTTTATTTAAATCTATATAAACCAAACGGACTCTATATCTATCCCTGCAACGTGGTTATTATGCCCAATGCCACACCTTTGATTTGTGGATCAACAAATGCCACAAATAGCAGAACTCATGGAAAATCTGCCACCTGAACAAACTAAATGACGTTGTGAAGGCCATATTACCCTTCCAATGTGTTGCCTCTTCTTCTTCTCTCTCCTTCTCCACACCCCTTCCCAATTCCTCAGTAACAGTATCAAATTTAAGCAACAAGACATTACATCATGTTTCGTTCTTCGAGAAATGCAACCAATTCTGAAATAAATTCAATTCTCTTTAAATTTTTCCCTTGCTTTCTCTCCATTCTCACTGTAATCAAACTACAACAATACAGAGATAAAAAAAAGCTCCAACGAAAGTGAATAAACATTTATTTTCAAAAACTCACTCTCCCTCTCGTCTGCCTCTTACTCATCTAAATACGTGTTGCCGTCCTCAACAATTACTGGAGCCGTCGCGAAGTCGAGGCTCGCCGATAATCACTGCCAGATCGTCAGAGCCACAGTGGATTTGGCGTTGGGATGGTAGGGGATGCGCAACGCAGGCTTGCGCTTGGAGAAAGAGAAGAGGAGAGAGAAAGTGAAGAGAGAGTACGAGGAGGAGAGAGAGTGTGCTGGAAGTGGGAAATTGGAGTTTTTGAAAATCATAATGTAGGTAGAGTTTTTTCCTAGAAAATTAGAGAAAAAGAGTTTGAAAGGTGTGAAAAGCATGAGGGCATATTTGGTCCTTTGAAATTAATGTAATGATGTCATGTTCCAATTTCTGCAAATAATTCTTGTCGGCATATGTGTAAAGAGTCCAAAGGCGACTGCTTGGGCTAAAAAGTAAACACCACGGGTTTTGGGTTTCTTGTGACTCGGAGCGAGATAATAAAAAAAAGATAAAAGAAAATTACAGTTATGTATATTCTTAAAATTAATGTTTATTCAAGTTATATTTTAAAAAATTGTGATAAATTATTATTCATATTTTATGTTTAAGTTATGTAACACTTAAATATTTGAGACATTTATAAAAAATAAATTTTAAAAGATGATATATATGAAAATTTCAAAAATAAGTTTTTATAAGCTGGTACAAGTTTTCCATCTTAACAAAGAGAATCCATATATCCACGGCTACATTGGAACATAATTAAAGAGCGACTCCTAAACAAATTTGTTAAGATATTTGGCATTTTCTTGCAAATATATTTCTCCTTTGATATCAGAAAAAGCTTTGAAGTGTGGGGGGGTTCAAATTTTGAACCTGTCAACCCTAACAGCAAAAATAAATGGAAAAAAAAAATCTCTGCAACATTAAAAATGCGCGTAGGCTAAGTTTACTCAAACTTTTATTGAATGGCAATCAATAAAAATGAATAAGCAAGCAAATTAACCTTTTCAATTTCAGTTATAAATAAATACTAGTCAATATAGACATATTAATTACTCCATCATGCAATGCGTATAGTAATAACAATACAGATATCTAGAGCTATGCTCTTTAATGATTGCTTTATTTTTTTTCTGGTAATTTAATTATTTCTTTGCCAAATAGTGGTTCATATTGTTTGGCTTCTGAGTTGAAGTCAATGGATTCTAAGTTGACCGTGCAAAGCGAAATAAGTACTAATAATTCATTTAAATTCTCACCCAGTAAACCGATAAAATTTTATCACCCTGCTTTTTTATTACCCTGATTTTGATCCATGTCTTCACGTCAACACTTTAATTGAAAGTAAATGCAAAGAAGTCAGATCCAAGTTTTAGTGGTAGGAGACTTGCAATAAGATTTATTCTTACAAGGGGGTTTTACTTATTATATCCTACATTTGATGGTTATTTGGAAAACATATTCTTAGTTTTTTTTTCTAAGAGATATTCTTAGTTCTCAAGTCAACACCTTTTATTGATTTTTTTTTTTTTTTTTTTTTGGCTGAAGACCTTTTAGTGAATATAAATGCAAGAAGTTGAAAAAATTTTTGATGTTGAAAGTCTTGGCATAAAATTAATTCTTAAAGGTTCCTTCTTCTTTTTATTGTTTATCTTTTATTTTAAGTTTATTCTGAAAAAAAAAAATCTGTCTTTTTTTTAGTAATGCGGATGTATACCATTATATTGCACTTAAGTAGGATGACCTTTTCTGCATCAGCAATTTATTTTAACTATACAAGTGAGCAAATTGTTTTTGAAAAAGAAGAGAAAAAAATTCCTAAAAAATAGAAAATAATAAAAATAAAAATAAAAATCCACGTGGGGCATTTAATAAACTTGGTTCAAACTAATAGTTATAAGTCAAAATGTATAAGCCTCTCACATGCTACAGTGTATAAATAAGCTATAGTGTAAAAGTCTCATATGTTACAATATTTTAAACTAAATGTGCCAAATACTCTAAAAAAGTATCCTATAAATTGGGGATGACACCAACTCCAATCGTGTGACTCCATTTAGAAAAAGGATTGCTCGATTCTTGTTTTTGTCACAAGCATAAAAGGCCGCTATATATACCTGCATACCGACACCGTGTTTGATTCGGAGGGATAAGGGTGGAGGGAGAGGTTCAATTTCTTGTTTAGTTGAAGAAAAGAGTAGATGAAGAGGAAAGATGGAGCATGATTCTTTCTCTATAAGTCCACCAAAATACACCTTCTAATAATAGAAAGATTCATCAAATCTAGTATATTAATTTTAGAAACATTTTTTTATATCCCTGAAAAAACTATTAATAAATTATAAAGTAAACAATATAGTAATTATATAAATAACTAATATCCAAAAACCTTTCGATACTTACTCTTTCAAAGACTGTTATAATCAACTTCAAAGACTGTTATAATTCTCTCGACTTTTTTTAACATTCTTCATCCCTTGGATTCTCTCTAAACTATAAGATACAAAAAAGGTTTTTATTTATTTTCAACCCCCAGGTTATAGACCAAATTTTATTTTGTTTCGTGCCTTCTAGAATGTTTAGTAGTGAGTTGTCCCAAATCAATTCTCTTATTTTAACCATTGTAATCTCAACCCAAACTCCTAAACTCCACATGATCTTCACGTGTCTTATTATTGGTCGGCAAATAAATTAATAAATGTGACAATTTAATGAAACTCTGGGAGGTTTTAAGATGTTCCCCAAAATTTATTCCAAATATCGCATCAATAGGGTGTTTAAAAAAACAATTTAAATTAATTGTTTAAATTATAAATAGTATAAATATAAAACTTGTATATATTATAATAAAAAATTATAATATATAATATATAGTTTTTATTTGCTACAACTTTTCAATTCAATTCAAACGGATGATTTGAACTATCTTGCGTGAAAGCCCCTGTCTATACTCAGAGATTGAAATGCCAAAAGAAAAGACTGAATATCAAATATCGTGTTGATAATAAACGTTACATATTCAAGTTCACGGTTGAATGCCACGTATAAAGTTTAACTGCGGCGAGTCCAAAACATATCTAGCTCCGATAGGATACTGCCTGTTCTCCGAGGTTTAAACTTCGTCAGACATTAATCATTTCATCGTCTCATTGTAATGGTACTATATACTCCAAATCCTCTTCAACGACAAAGACTTGCACCTATTCCTTTCCAAATCCGTGCCCGAAATCTCCTCCGAACCCGCCGCCAACCCGACCACCCCCTCTGCCTTCCTCGGACGCCACTCCGGCTGAAAATCGGCCACCGGAAAAGAACCGTAGAGTCCAGTCGAGTCTAGGGTCTCCGACACACCGGCCGGATCCTCGATAACCGTTATTACAACACCGGCCGAACTGGTCTCCGGTTGATCAACGACGACAACAATGTTGTCGGGTTCAACCGGAGCTCTGCAGAGAGGGCAGTTGGAGTGGGACCGGAACCACTCGTCGATGCACGCGACGTGGAAAGCGTGGCCGCAGTTGGGCAGGGTACGGCCTCGCTCGCCGTCCTCGAACTCCGACAGGCACACGGTGCATTCTAGAGCGGCGGCGGCGGCGGCGGTTGAAGAGTAGACGAAGATTGGGAGGGTTTTGAGAATCCGTGGGTCCAAGCGGATCTGAGAAGAAGATATATTTACCGTTGCGTTGCTATTATTAGCGGCGGATGGGTTATTGAGTTGCAGACGTGGATGGCGTTGGCGCCGCTGGCGGTGGTAGGCCCGGGTGGAGCAGCACCTGGCGTACGTGTGGAAGCAAACGACGACGCATACGACGACGAAGAGGATGATAACGGAAGAGAGCATTATCTTGCCGTTGAGAGCGTAGTTGGTGGGAAAGTTGTCGTTTGTGTTGTCCATTATTGGGGGAGAGAGAGGGAGAGAGAAAGAGATGGAAAATACTAATAGAGGAAACGGTTGTGGTAATTGTACTTGTGTGGTGGGCTTTTAGATATAGGCGGGAAAGCGGAATGTATATATATGTTTATATAGGAAGTGATAACATATATATATATATATATATATATATATAAAAAGTGGGGAAGGGATAACAGAAGAGGAAAGGGAAGGGGAAGGTTCCTCTGTGCTGAGTTTGACTGATGGTTTTTCTGGCTCTGTGCTTTGTGCTCTGCAACTCTCTAGGTGGGACATTGCTTTTTTTTTTTTTTTTTTTTTTGTATCAAATGGCGGCACATGCTAATTAAGGAAAGAAAGTTTGCACATTCCGTGGGGTATGTATTGTTTAGTCTTACAACATGTTTTCAGATATTTTAACCAAAAAAAAAAACATTTTTTCGGATATACATTGTGCATATAATAAAGTGGCAAAATTACAAGAGCAGAATTTTTTAAGTTGTAACTTTGAGAAGTAGCTAGGTAACATTAATGTGTATGCTAGCTATAGCTAGTTACTACGCAAGTTGCTTCAGACTTCTTTTAACTTCTTTTTTTTTTTTTTTTTTTTTGTAATTAGGGGCGAGAATTTGACTTTTTACTTTACAATAGAATTAGGTGACAATTTATTGCTACATTATATTTGCATCTATTGACTTCTTTGTTAACTCTAACCACATATTTTCCACGAAAGAGAAAAAAAAATTATATAACTAGATATATAATTCATAATTCTATCTCGCTAAAAATAAATAAATAAATAGGGACCTTAATTTTAGTCGATTCATTCGGTTGCTTATATCTCGATCTATTTGTCTTTTTGCTTCTAAATAAATTTGTATATTAGTGGGAGTACATGTAGAGGACAGGAGAATATCATGACCCATTTTTTAAGTGCCCACTTGTCATTGGTGCGTGACTGTATACGCCAAGCTTCCGGTGTTAATGTATGAAAAATGCTTAGTGGCAATAAAATATGAACTCCATCCGTGGATTTTACACTATAAGAGCTACTTTGTATTAGTGGATGATTCTTAACATTATCTTATAGTATTGTTTATGTATAGGTTGTTTCATATGAAATATATATTAATATAGATATGTATATTTATGTATGTACGTATGTTTGTATGTATGACTTTTGGTGACATATATGCTCCATCTCTCTCTTTGTTCTTTTTGGCAAGTGTCTTGTGTCGGAACGAGTTTATCTTGTTGTATCACTGCGCATTATACCCACTCCCTTTAAAATGCAAATTAACCAAGTCAGATGATCAAATGCACATTCCAAACGAGCAGGACTAAATAAATATCGGCTATACCATGTGCGAAATATATATATACACACATGTACACACACATATATATATTTCTATATTAATTTGTCTTATCCATTGGAATGCAACTTATCTGACGTAGATAACCAACAAAACATGTAAAGCATGCATGATTTCTGAATTAAATTACATATTAGTGCGATAAAAGTGTCAGCATAAAGAAAAAGAATGGCCCAAATAATTTATTAAAAAAAAGGCAAAGATGAAAGCAAATGACTGACAATGGTTAATGATAAAACCACTGAATATTTCCAGATTTTGTTCGACACGTGGATTGATCACAGTTTTTGGTTAATAATACATATATATATATATATACGATGTATGTACGTATAAAGTTTCACCGGCCTATCAGAATATATTGAATGATAGAATTGAACCTATTTATTTTTGTGTGCAACTTTTTCTAGACTTTCGAAGTTAGAGATGTGAACATAGAATAGGTTGAGGGTTAAAGGACAGTAAAGACTTTTCCTTAAGAAGTACGACAAAATGCATGACAATATTCCCATTCAATATTTTAATTTAGGACGGAAGCAGAAAAACTAGTGAGTGCAATGAGTGTAACGGGGACTGACTCAATTAATGAGTTGGTCGGTAATAAACAAAGAAATGTATATAATTTTATAAGGGGCTAAATAAAATTTCAAAAGGCATAAAATTCAAGATTTATAAAATTTTGTATATAAAATTAAAGAAAAAAAAAGTTCAAGAAGGGCAGTTATTCACCACGTACGACTGACTATGTCTGTTCCCATTCATTAATTGTGAAACACTTCTTTAGGTCGTAAGTCGCCCATTTCCCTTTGACATTTCGAGAGTGTTTAAAAGTGATAGAAACCATTTAATTTTTACTATAATTTTAGTTATAAATAGTAAAAAGTTCTTATATGTTACAGTAATAATAAAAAAATTGTTACAGTGTAAAACTTTAATATGCTACAGTAAAAATAATTCTCATTATTAGTTCCCACCATCCTTTCAAACACCCACTTCAAGGCAGCCCTCCCCAAATTGTTGAGGAGATTTTACCCAAAAAGAAAAAGGAAAATTATTTAAGAAATTAAATAGTTTCCAACTTTTTGATAAGGTGAAATATAATTGGTTGCCAATATAGATTAAAAATAATCGTCCATATAACTTCATCGTAAAACGTAGGGTTCAGATCTTCATTTCGTTCAAAACAAAGTAAAATATAAAATTATGTACGAGCCAATTTATGTTTTCTAGTAATCTCGACCAATTGGTTAGCATCACGTAGCAAGACAAATGCCGGGTTGAAACAAATTCTGTTGGCTAATCACCAATTACGTAATTAATTATGCTTAACCTTTGTAACATTAGAATTAGCACTTTCATCAAATCCCCTCCGATTATACGTGTCGATATATAGCTGCGCACAAAGTCGACCATATGAGTTTCACTTGGGTGCTCCCCAAGTTGGATTGTACATATTATTCCCTCCAATCGGGAATAATTAACATTTTAAGATTAAAATAAGACAACTAGGCCCAGATCTTTCAAACTCGTAACACATCAAAAGATGCTTTCCACAAGTAGTTCTTTCCAGCTTACAACTCCAACTAAAACATTGGGTTCCGTGTTTTGTTTTGTTTTTTTTTTTGTTTTTTTTTTGTTTTTGGGTTCTGTATGTAGATATATATGATAGAAAAGTTGTGGATGAGATTCAAACTTTACTATGGTATCTTAAAATGTTTCCATCAATAGATCATGAGACTAGACAAAGTAACGAAAGCTACCAAAAAGAAATATTAAATTAAAGACACGCGTATTTCAACTTTAACGATTTGTGGCTACACTTGGCATTTTCTCACACGTTGTTGAAACCCATGTTCTATACATAGGTACAGTGCCTAAATCCGAGAGCAAGTGCCAAGTGCCAAACGAATATAAATAAATATATGCATACATATATATATATATATATGCACACATGCAAATACATATAATATATATTATGCCAAAAGTTTATAAAAAAATTATGCTTAATTTACAGAAGTGAAAGTAATATATATGTGAATAATTAACTACATTTCAAATGTGATGTCCAACTTAATTTACGTCTCATCTTGCGAGTGAGTTAAAAGAATTACCACTTTTAAAGAGAAAATTTTCATTTATTTTGCTTTTGTGAAAGGATTTAAGCTTAATTTTGAAACTTGCTATTTTATAAATACTACACATGTTTGAACTTTATTATGCTGCCAAAAATTTTTGATAGATGAAAGAAAAAGAAAAAGAGCAAGTTGAAAAAGTGTTAAGATTTATTCTATTTGTATTTGCTGGGATGAGAGATTCTAAAAAATTCACACTAATTAATTAATAAAGTGTTTAAGAGAAGAATTTTAACTCTAAAGTTTGAACCGCACGCTTTAGCATGTAATGTAAGAGCTTTACAGTATTAAGCATATTTTTACTTTACATCGTTTAAACTCTCAAGTTCAAATTACTCTTCCATATGCCATACCAAAAAAAATAATATAAATAATAGTATCTCATACTTAAAAAAAACTTTACTCGCTATGATATAAATAAATATATTTTTTAAAATTGTAGCATTACATGTAACTTTCTCGAACTTATGAGGGCAACTTACAAGAATACTCTTCAAATGTCTCAACTTATTAAAAATACTCTCCAACACACCACTTATTAAAACTGTCTCTTTTATTAAAAATTAGTGATTTATTAAAAGTTTAAGCTACTTTCTCTTCTGACTCTTTCATAAGACAATAGAGAGATAATTACTGTTGCTAATTTTTGAGATTGAATTACAATGGTAAAATAATAAATGTGGTATCAATATTTTAAAAAATAAAATTAGAAAAATTTTGAAAAGTTAAAAAAATGAGGCGTTAATAAGGGGTGTCTATAAGAAGGTATAGTACGTAGTTTTCTGAATTTATAATCACTCATCTTTTAAAAAAAAAAAAAATACATATGATGTCAGAGTCTAATTTCTCGTCTTAGTCACCATGAAACATGTGGCCCGTAAACCACCTTACCAAACAAAGGCCCTAGAGGTGCGTGATAGCTGTCCCTTCAACAGCTTCAAGGGTTAAAGGCACGGGCCGTTAGGCCTGCAGTGGGGCATAATTAGCCCATCATAATGTAGCCCCAGGCCTTAGCACATATAGCATTAAGAATTATGTCTATCCTTACTCCTGGGCAGTACCATAAGTGCACTTCCGTAATGGTGTTCTTAAAAGAAGGATAAATGTGAAGGTAATTGAGAGAGGGCAAAAATGCACCTCCACCACACATTCATCTAATTTTTTACATTTATAAGTCCGTTTAGTGTAAGTGTTTAAAAGTATATTTTTGAAAGAGGTTTAATGAAACAAAATAATTTCAATTTAAAAAAAAAAGTTATAAAAATATTGTACTTAAGTTTATAATATGTTGTTAATATTTTGATATAAGTTTTATAGTTTATTTTAAGAAGTATTTTTTTAAAAAATCATATTTTAATAAGAAACATTTCTAAAGAATAAAAGCATTTATGAGAGTTTATCAATACACTTTCATAAACAACTTAAAACAGGAAGGAAGATAAGTATGAATTCTACGTCTTCAACCATTTGTCTCAAGAGTTATGATATTCTCAATAGTAAAATAAATAAATAAAACATTCACCGTTAGTTCTCTCGTAAGAACAAACCACATGATTTCTACTCTTTAGACATTTAGAGTGTGTTTTGTAGGAGGGAGAGATGAAGGGAAGGAGAGTTGGAAGGAGAGAGAGGAGAGAGAGACTTAACCCCTGTTTGGTTTAGGAGAAAAGAGAAAAGAGATGAGAGATGGAGGGATACCCTCTTCCTTTGAGCCCACCAAATCTAATCATTCCAATGATAAAACGATCTATCAAATTCCTCCTATATCTATATCCATATATATATATATATATATATAAAGACTATTTTAACTTTAAAAAATTATGTTATAAATAATACAAATAGACAATATAATAATTAGATTAAAAAAAAACTATTTCAACTCTTCCTCCATTCTATCAAACAATTGTTATAATCTTTTTCATTCTCTGTCAGCCAACCTCTGTTTCTTTTTACACTCTCTACCCCTCCTACCAAAGAGAGCATTAACTTCCACAAATTTTTGGACTTTCGCTGGCAAAAGTTTTGGGATGATTTTGTCGCATCTCTTTTATGTCGATGGAAAAACCATTCTAAAAAGCTTTCTTACATTATAACAAGCCGAAAATATTGAAGTATTATGACCTATATCTCATATGTGGTTTGGTTCAATGGATATATGTGTGTGTATATATAAGTAAAAAAACAAATAAATGGTTATTATTTGGTGATTTTGAATCAATTGGTGAGATCCATTAGGTACTTTTGCTATTTTATATGAAAAATCAACCGAGTTAGGCTCAAAAATGTTAATGTAATTAGTTTCAGTAAAGGAAGTGTCTTTGTAACATTGACAAGACATAAAAGTGTCAATGTAATTTAACTTTTGATAAATTATTTGCTTTGTTTGTCTAAAATGTAAAGCCTTAATCTAGTACATCTGTGTACATAGGAATACGTTTGCAACCTCGAAAGACTGGGCCATGCAATTTCATTACAACGACTAACAAGTAAGCTATAGGTGATGTTACAAAAAAAATATAAATGAAAATCTCATAAGGTTATAACCAGCCCACTTTTTACAAAATAATGTTCCATTTGAATAGACAATGAGTCTTATTAAAGTGGGATCTATTATTTTGTGATTGAAGACATCATAAAAGTGTATATTTAACAAGGTTAAAATCGTTTATTTACACTTTTATTTCTCATTAAATCCCTTAATTAATAACATTTTTGTGTTTTATGCTATTTTTGTGCCATAATATGAAAATGTGTTTAAATATGTGTTTTTAGTGTATTTTTGTATTTAAGTATATTTTTTATAATTTTTAAAGTCATTTCTGTATGTTAAACATTTGTCATGTGTCCAATCCGTAAGCCCGCTAATTTTCACATTGTAATTTTATTTATAGTATTAATAAGTTTTATAGCGTGCTTTGAGTTTATAAATGTTGTAATATATTTTTAGTAATTTCTAAAAATATTTTTATGCCTTAAGTAGTAATTCTAGTATCACCAATTTAGCTTTGTACCATATTTTTATATTAGTAAGTTTTTATGCGTTTTTACTTTACTTTTTATTTTAAAATCATTGTAAATACTATGTTTGTAAAATAATTAATTTTAGTGTATTTGTTAATTTTAGATTTGAATTTTAGAGGAAAAACGAAGCAAAATGCAAAAAAATGGACAAAAATGAACAACAAATGTAAATAATGCCGACATCAATACTACATCAGCACGACCTCAGCCAAAAAAATACAACCTACAAGATAGAATCATGATAATTAAACAAACATATACTAAAATAATAAAATAATATTATAAAAATTAATAAAATAATATAAATAGTGTAATTTTTACTACTATAAGTATCAGCCCTTTCCCTACATTTTACACATCCAAAGTTCTCTTTTTTATTTGTTATCATTTTAGATATGAGCTTTGCTCAGCATTCCTCCTTTTTGGAGGATATGCTACTAGAACAGTCCTTTAATCCCACTTTAAATGATCAAATAATGCCTAAATTAGTGTATAGAGCTTAGTAAGATAAATTGTAATGTCTGAGAAAATTCATTAATCTAAATCTATAATTAATTTAGATTTGAATAGTAAATTTTCCTTGACAACAAACTATGATAAAATATAAATTATTTACAAATAATATTAATATGTATTATGGTGGTAAATTTTGTGCAATTTGGAGTATTTTAAATATGCAAATTTTATGAGTTAAAATACTTAAAAATTTGTAAACTATCCTTAAAGTAAAATTTATATCATGTTAATTATAATTTTTGTGATATAAATTAATAAAAAATAAATATGTTAATTAAAATAGAAAATCATGCCATAGTCTAAAACAGTATTAAAATTTAGTAATTATTATTCAGTTGAAATAGTAAAGATTTTCGTCTCTACAATCCATCAGTTGATGGAATACAGTATAAAAACACACACAAAAGTAAAAAGGTATACATTATAGTGTAATTATACTAATAAAGCACAAACACAAATATATAAGATACTGTGTTGAGAATTAGTTAGTATGGATAAAAACTTCAGTCAGTGTAATCTTAGACTGTTAAAGTAAATATCTTCATAATTTTATACTAAGAATTGTTTAATGCTAGGTTAGAATGCTTGATCCGTAATTGTCTTGCAATTTTAGCCATTAGTAGCAAATTATGACACACAGTTGCCTTGAGACTTCTATGTGGTTATGATGTGAAATACAATATAGGTTGAATAGACCCAATTGTTGCCCTTTTGTTGCCTAGATCAACCTATCTTTCTCAGCGTAATGCTTCCGTTAGATTGAACTTAACGAGCTTCCTCATAAGTAGTTTGATGAAAAGGGATTTAATAGAGCGCTTGTCTTATTAAATCTATACTGCAAGGAAGGATTAGAGTGGTAGAGCTTCTCGCTATCTATGGTTGTTAGTTTCAATAAAAAATTTAGAAATAAATTTTACAATTATCTGCATAATTAATTTTTAGTGATGGTGAATTCTATAACCAGTTTTAATTGTTATCGTTTTATAATATTTCAATTATTTATTTTTGTTTTAATTATTAATTTAGTCAAAAATCCAAAACCCCCAACTCTTTGTATTTAGTTTAAATTTACATTTTTAAAATTGTTAGTTAATTAAT
Source organism: Artocarpus hirsutus (assembly GCA_946598075.1). Lineage (NCBI taxonomy): Eukaryota > Viridiplantae > Streptophyta > Magnoliopsida > Rosales > Moraceae > Artocarpus > Artocarpus hirsutus. The sequence goes on along the minus strand of CAMOHE010052807.1, from coordinate 145,593 downwards.
TAGACTCAGTTCTTTCATGGGAACAACCATTGCTCACCTCTTTATTCAACAACGACTATATTATAACTTAGCAAGGTTTTATCTTTTTACAGGTCCTTCAAGATGCTGTCATTAAACTTTTCCTAACCTACAAAATAAACGCATGAAAAGATAACAAAACACTCGAAAACCAACAAAACACTAAACTAAAGGTCTTTAAATACTTAAAGAAAATCGACTCATCAATTCTACGTCATTATATATTTGTAGATGTTCTCAATATTTGTGTTATTTTCATGCATAATCGAATCCAATCCCCATATGTAGAGGTGTCAATTTGTACCGTCTCGCCCCGCCCCGCCCCGCCAAACCTATAGGGCCAAAAGGAAACTTCGAACTGGCCTGTCCAGCCAATTAATGAGAAGGAAGGTCCAACCCGGACCAAAGGCCCCATTGGCCTAAGGCGGCCCAAACTTTTACAAGGAATTTTTTTAAAAAAATTATATGGGTCGATCTGGCTCGACCCAGTCCTATTATAATTTGAGTCTAAGTCTTCTGCCCAGCTAAGTTGAACCAAACCGGGTTTGGCCAAAAGAGATAGACCACGGGCCACCCGTTTGGCCTAGCCCAAATTGACAGCTCTACTCACATGTTATTTTATAATGCATATAAACACTACAATCCAAGTGCTTATTTTGTTAAACCTTCGAACAGAGAGGTGATTCTATAAAATATGTTTTATATTAAGCTTAAATATGTTTTATATTATTAATCTTAAATTGAAATTAATAAGTTATTCACTGAGCAAACATCATCACAATTTTTAGACGGGTGATAAAAGTGATCGTTTCCTCTACAATTAATAGCATGAGTTATACGGTATACGGTACAAGCAATATGCCACACCACCTTCATCTTTATAACTATTTTCTTTTAAAAAGAAGAAACCGAAAAAAACGAAAGTGGGGGGAAGAATTTTAGTTGAATAATTGTATGCAAGAATTTTGATTTCTTTTAATTGTTCTTCCCATTCTATAATATATTAATAACTTAATCCATGAACTTCTCAAAAATATAAAAAAAAAAAGGCTAATGGGACAAATAATCATATTATGTTTATTAAAATATAACTCTAATTTGTAAATATTTTATATATATGTATCAAAATATATCATTAAAATAGTTATTATGTAATTATATAGTATAAAATATGATAGTCTTAAAATAATTATTATATAATTAACATTTTAAATATTATGTTAAGTTTTAATTTTATAACAAAAATTTGCTAATCCTTTATAATTTTTTCTAAAAAAAAATCCCTAAACTTAACTGGACCACGGTGTCTCCACTTCCAGCGAGTCTCTTTTCATTCTGTGTATGGACACGGAAAAAGTCATGTAAATGCGATTACGGCTTTAGAAAAGTACAATTAAAGGGACTGCTAGAAGCATTAGATATACGACAGGCAAACAAGCTTACAAAAACTAAAACTAAAACAAAATAAAATGAATCAAAAAGTACAACTTAAGAACTTTGAAGGTGTACAAAAGGAAAAGCAAACATGCTTGTCAAAAATTTATGAAAAAGGCCAAGCAAAGCTGCAAAAAGTATGAGAATTCTTCGGCGAGGGTCATGAAAAAAATTCCCTACGTATTAAAATCACGGTACTCACGAAACACTAATCCAATCAAAATAAAAAGAATTATTCATGCATTCTGCTAGACTATTGATTTGCATTACAATATGTTAATACCAAGCATCTTTTATATTAATGTGATTTTTATTAAATGTGAAGTTCAAAAATGCACTACTAATTAAGGTGTCTTAAATATCTCAAAAAGTACAATCTTTTTTGTGTAGTTAATTTTTAACACTTTTTCATTTAAAAAAAAATCTAACATTGTTAGTGTCCAAAAGAAATCCAAAAAAAAAGATATTAGATACCCAATGATGTGACATATCAAAAATTCAATTTGAAAGGTGCCTGTGTATTTTTAGAAAAATAAAGGATAAAATTTTATTTAAAAAATAGATTTTATTAAACGTGAAACTAAAGGAGGATTATGTAACTTTCCTTTTAATTTTCGGGTAAATTATGCATATAATATTCATAATATATGTTTAGAATCCTTCCAATTGTTCACGACTCCTTCTTGTACAGAAATAGAATTTCACCAAAGATTCTAATGCATGTAACGTGGTTTCAAGTTTCTAAATACTCTGCTCTTCAAATTAATCCTTTTCCTCTAACGATATCAAAGAGCCAACCCAACAAACATAAAAGACAAATAAAATTTTGAAGAAATCATGTTTTGTCCCAATCAAAATATAACGAGTACAATATTTTAAGGACAGCATATGTCAAGGTTTGAGCAATGTTAGGCATCACTTTCTGTCCGATCATCAATAGTAGACCGTAGACGTGTTATTTGTCCAACTCTAGAGGCGTGAATTGTTGTAAAACCAGTATGTACAATAAATAAAATCAAAATTGTCCGCTAAAATATGAAAAAATATATATCATATTATTAGACTCAATTGTCAGATATCAAGGAATATCATATTTATGTCAAATTAAAGAATATATATATATAATAATAATTTAACCGTATGGAATAAAGATAGATTATTCAAAATTTTACCATGTTTAACAATAGTGGATTTGTTTAACCATGCCATATAATTCTCCGATTAATGACACCGTGCTTATAAGTTTTTATTAACAAGCTTGAATAGAAAAGTGTTTAGCACTGTTACAACTAAATTAACACGGCAATTAAAAGAATATGGGTTTTACTTATGAGGTTTATATTGCATAACCCATCTTTTATAGTGTTTGATATCATCGGTGCCTCTTGTATTGTGCAAAAAGTCTAATTTTTCAATGTTATGGTATTGAATTGTACTTTTAATACTAAAATTTGAGAATGACACTAAGTTGGCAATAATCAAGATGCTCTTGAAACAACAAATTTGTGTTTTCATTAATGAGACAAAAGGTCAGCTTGACATTGCTTGTTTTTAGCTTTTGTAAATGCCTGCAACAATTTAGTATGTTTGGTAAAACTTGCTTTTATAAAATTATTTCTAAAAATTGTTATGCAGGAAAATTGAGAAGCATGTCAAGGGTTTTCTTTTTAGAGTAGCTTCTACTGTTATACTTTAAAATTACTAAACTAACTTTAATAATAATACATAATTCTTAATATATTCATTTTTTTCCATAACATATTAAAATAACATAAATACAAAAAGTTTAGAATTAAAGTATAAGGTAATTTTTTTAATATCGTTGTGTTTTTAGAGTTTTTTTTTACATGGATATATAATTTATCTCATTTAATAAAAATAATTTATTTTTCTAAAAATATATTAAAAATAAAAATAAAAATAAAATTATATTTTTCAGCATATTAATGTACAAATATTACCTTTATATATATTAAAATTAAAAACTATAAACATGTTTAATAAAATATGTCAATTTTTTTCATTATACATTTACACAATAATTTTATATTTTATATGTAATTTACTAAATGCCTAGAATTAAAAATAATATTTACAATAACTTTAAAAACTTTAAAAGTAATTTACCAGATACCTGCCTATTTTTAACTCACAGCACAACACGGGAGAATCACAGCACCCAGTGTGGCTAAACTTGTCTAAAAGCCTCTTTCCCGTCAACGCTGCCACTTTAATAACACCAGCTTTCAACATCTTGCTCGTGTGCTAATTATAAGATCCAAAACACAGACCAAAACCAAAACAAAAACGACCGAGAAGCTCCGCCTAATCTCAGTTCTCATCGCAAAACAATGGAGAAAATCGAGCACACGACGGTCGCCACAAACGGCATAAACATGCACGTGGCATCAATCGGGACTACTACGGGCCCGGCGATCCTTTTCCTCCACGGCTTCCCCGAGCTCTGGTACTCCTGGCGGCACCAGATGATCTCCCTCTCCTCCCTCGGCTACCGCTGCATCGCCCCCGACCTCCGCGGCTACGGCGACACCGACGCGCCGCCGTCGCCAGAGTCATACACGGTGTTCCACATCGCCGGCGACCTTGCTGGGCTTCTGGACCACCTCGGAATCGAGCAGACCTTCGTTGTGGGCCACGACTGGGGAGCCGTGATGGCCTGGTACTTTTGCCTGTTCAGGCCCGACAGAGTCAAAGCTCTGGTCAACATGAGCATCGCCTTCCCTCGGAGGAACCCCGCCAGAAAGCCTGTCGACAGCTTCAGGGCTTTGCTTGGGGACGATTACTATATTTGCAGATTCCAGGTGAGTCAAATTTTAAAAATTAAAGATATAAACGCAGTAAATTCGAAATATTTATAGTTAAATTTCCCTTTTTAAGTTTTTAATTACATTTTAAAATTTCATTTTGGGGAACTTTCTGTATGTGAGAACTTCAAAAGGTTGTTTGGGGTCTGCGATTTCAACTTTTTTTATACTACGGTATTTTATTTTTTTAATTGTCATTCCAACTACATTTTCAAACATACTGCTTACTGAAAATTAAACTATTTTCCACAAAATTCTTATAAGATAGGATTAACTTTTTATTAGCAGTTGATTCTGTACTCTATCGATGCCCTTATATTGTTCATTTTTCAAATTGATAGTTCAAATTTTTTCGGTTGAAATTAGTTCTTTTTCAAGTTATTATTTTGTATAGTGAAGGATTGCTCCTTTAATGAACTAGAACTGTTGGAAATTAGTTGTCACAAATCTGGAAAATTACGACTTCTTATACTGCATATGGTTTGTCTTTTAATATAAGTGGTTATTGTGATTTAGTTGAAATTAGTTACCCCTCCAATGATGTTGAGAGTTTTTCTTCTTTTTTTAGTTGGACTTGGTTCCAATCTTTGATGATCCCATGTTAATATATAAATTAAATTATTTTTAAGGGTTAATTCAAAAAAAAGGCTTAAAAAAACCAAATTAAGAAAATGGTCTTTTTTTTTTAAATTTAAAAAAAAAATTTTTAACATTAAAACTGTCATAGTTTTTTTTTAAAAAAAAAAAATTATATCAAATAAAAATCTACATATGATGACATAAAAAAACCAAAAATATTTTAATGTCTAAAAAATTATTTTTTTAATATCTAAAAAAAAAAAGCCATCTCAAAGTACCCCTCTTATTAATTGTCGATATTTTTGGAAAAAAGGACTGTTCAACACTTCATTAATGACGTTGTGGGACTGGCGTTGCTGAATTGAAGTACATCAAGTACTGTTCTATATTGTCATTCATTCAATGGAATATGTGTAGGTTGCATTAATTGAACATGTGGGGTTTACCAAACCCCTGCTTGATGACAGAAGTATGTCACGAGGAAGCAAGTTCAATGCCATTTTCTCTATACCTCTACTTTTACAGAAAAAATGAACCTCGAGTAAATTCACCGCCTTCTCCTCCATTCGCACACAGCCCTGTTTGTCAGAGGTTTTAACACGTTATTTTTATCACAAACTTAATTATAAATAATATAAAATTTTTATATATTACAATAACAATAAAAAATTTATTACAATATAAAATTTTCATATACTACAATAAAAATAATTTTAATCATTAATTTCCATATTTTTTCAGACACCTTTTTAAATAAATATATAGACTAAAAAACTGGTGGAAAAAGGATGATGGCTTTGAAAACCATTAATAAGGTGGCATTCAATGGTGTGTTGGGTACCGTGAGCTTTAACTAAAACTTTTATAACTTGTTTAATATTAATTAGTTTTAATTTATTTTTAATTAAAAATAGTATAAAATTGTCACATATTTTACTAAAAACTAAAAAAAAATTATTACAGTATAAAGCTCTTATATGTTTTAGTATTGATAGTTTTAACCAATGATTTTGATAACCATATCAAACATCTTATTTGCGACAGTGTAAAGCTCTTACATGTTATAGTGTTAACGAAAAAAATAAGTTATATGATAAATCTCTCACACATGCTACAGTATTTTTAATTAAAATTGGTTCAAACCATATTTTTTAAACACCCTATAAATTATAGTAGTTAATGAGACAAAAAATCGAAAACTCAAAATATGTGCGTAGCGTATTATTAAATGTTTTGGAATTTAAAACGATATGGTCCTTGGAAATTATCCAAATGAGGTTCAAATTGTGTTGTTGATCACGTGTGTGTAGGAACCGGGGGCAGCTGAGAAAGATTTTGCACGTGATGACACTGCAAATTTGCTGAAGAAATTCTATCTGGGTCGGAATCCGCGTCCTCCATTGATTCCCAAAGGATTCAGTGGCCTAAAAGTTCCACAGACCATGCCTTCCTGGCTCTCAGAAGAAGATGTCAAATTTTACGCTAAAAAATTCGACGAGAAGGGCTTCACTGGAGGGTTGAACTATTATAGAGCTTTAAACCTGTAAGTGGTATTGGGTATACAACAGGAATATAATTGTCATTGCATTGCATAGGTTCAATACAATCTCAGAATACACTCCTATACCACCTGGTATCCCTTGCAAGAGTGTAGTGGCCTGATGTAAGGGATTTTTGTGGTCAAGTCTATGGTCAAAGGTTCGAGTGTTGGGTGAATGTTTGTTCTTGCCAACCCAATACTCGATTTAGCAAACTTAAAGGCTATGATTCCACGTACCCTAAACGTTAGCACATTCGATAGGGCTGAGATGATATGCCCTTATTGAGGTGTAGAGCCTACCACTAGGGCTTTCGGTGAACAATGTTTATGTCAGCATATGGGACAACCTTTTTGATAAAATGCTATCGCTAGTTGCTTCCTAAATTTTTTCTTTACCCAAAAAAGAGATGGTGTCCCTTACACCAGTCTTAACATTAGAAGATGATTCTTAATGTGATAGTTTATACTTTAGTAAGCACCTAATCAAAACTAGATTCTCATTGTGGGAAAATAAGCTCTTATTGTCTGTGATTGCAAGAACGTGGGAGCTAACAGCAGCATGGACTGGAGTACAAGTGAAAGTACCAGTGAAGTTCATCATAGGAGACCTTGACGTGACCTACCACATTCCTGGCGCAAAAGAATACATACACAACGGTGGATTCAAGAGAGACGTCCCATATTTGCAGGAAGTGGTTGTGATGGAAGGAGTGGCTCACTTCATCAACGAAGAAAAGGCGGAGGAAACCACCGCTCACATTTACGACTTCATCAAGAAGTTTTGATCTTTCCCCCGAGAAGCTCATCACACTTGCCCTAGTTTCGTTTATGTTTTGTTCTGCAGTGTAGCTGCAAGAGTTACAAAATGCAAGCAGAATTATGATGATAGATTTTCTTTCTAGCTTCTACAGCTAGGGAGCAGTGGCCGACTTTTTATGTATTGTTGTGAGATTTCCCATCTGGTTGTTCGTCTAGGACAAGTCATCTCTTCCAGTAAATTGGACTACAATAACAAGTGTGATTTTTCTGGAATCTCACCTCTTATCATGGTGTTGCTTCTTATTATATGAATACCAAAACGGCTCTCATTTTTTTCTTCCCCTTGTAATGCTGTGTCTGCCAGCTTGGTAAGAGTAGAAGAGTTAAGGGAAAGAAATCATTGGATCAATTTTAGAATGGAAAAGGAGAATATTTAGATTGTTTGAAGGTGAGAAAACTAAGAATGACAGAATTAGAGAATTCATGAAACTCACTCTTGAATCTCTCCAACTTTGAAACCTTACATATACAAGAAAATGTTATAGGGTGTTTGGTTCTTAATTAGAACCAATTGGTTCTTACTAACAAACATTGTAAAATTTTTAACAGCTACAGTTAAAAACAAAAAATATAAAATTACTATAATATAAAACTCTTACAAAATATAATATTTTTAACCAAATTGATTCTAAATATTGATTTTAACTATACTTTTCAAACACTCTATCAGAGTATGTAAGCAAAATGATTTTTACCCTTAATTACACCTTATTCACCGACTTCATATTAGGAGGATAAATTTGTGTAGGGTTTAGCTATTCTTTCTCTTCTACGGAAAGACTGGCAGAATTAAACGGGTTTAGCTTTTATCTTCTCCGCCGATATTTTAATAAGTTGATCATTCAGCAAACAAAAGAATGTATATTACATTGGCTGGTCGTCCAAGGACTCTGGCCAAAAACAAAACGGCAGGAAAAGAAGCTAGAATTGCATTCAATTACGCATATTCCGAAATTCTGTTCTGATATTAATGAACCATATCGAAGAGTAATCTGTAGAAACCTACTTCTAATGATGTATTAACAAGTAGACTATACGGCAAAGAAGACTGTTACATTGTCCGAGTCATTCCCAATCATGGCTTAACCTACTTGGTTTCACTCTTATCATAACGCCTGACCTATTTGATTTGTAAAAAACTTATCTGATCATTTGCGGGAATTTCGGAAAGCTCAAGAAGATAAACGAATGGCATAAGTGATCAGAAATACTTTTCATAAACATCAAAGCCATCCTTGGGGTACTGAATGCGCAATGGTGAACATGGCGTTTAGTACAAAGGTTCAAGCCAATTCAAACTATACAGACAGTTCAAACTGTATTTTGATGAAGTTATGACTGAGGTCAATTTAAACTAGGCAGATGGTTCTAAATCGGCCTCAACCCCTAAATTCTAAACTTTTTCCCCTTCAGTTTACAGGGTTTAAACTATTTTCTACAGTAAAAAGTCATTCACACTATCGTTTTTCTTTCATAAATCATATTTTTTCAAACATCATTTCTTGTTTTAAACTTAATATTCTCGTTTTAGACCTTAACGTTCCAAACGTCAGTTCAAAACTATAGTTTAAACCATACGATTTAGAACCTATAGTTCAAACCATAAAGTTTTAAACCACACCATTCCAAACCACACACCAAACGAACAAGAAAATGCTCGAGGTGATCAAAGAAATTTCTTAAACTGAAAGAATGGGACGGGAACCTTGGGGTTAAATTAGATCCTAATGGTTAAGAATTCAGTTTCTTGAAAATATATAGGTCAACAAATAAAATCCCTCTTAAATAAATTCTCAAAACAAAACCATCCATAACAAGGGGTAATATAAATGAAAACTGCTGCAAGACATGAGTGTCCCTCCATAAGCATGGGAAAAATAAGATAAAAAGGAACCATAACTGCAAGTAGGCAGAAAGATCCATTGGCAAAGCTTGGATGGATCCGTTCATAATGCATGAATAACTTGGACAACTCAAACTCTGAAACCTCTGCTGTTCCTTTTACCTCTAGCCCTCTCAAATTTCCTACCCTTTGATCGTACATAGGGTTTGGTGTGGCTGTGTGGCACACCAGGTGCGGGACCAAAGTGCTTGACGGCCTCACGAGCATTCTTTGGACCCCGGAGGAGGACCTGCAAAGTGCACGGCACAGAAGGAAAAAAAGGGTTCTAAGTATCAATATTCCTAGGATTGATTGCATCTCAAAGAATTTTCTTCCCGTGGAAGAAAATAAACAAGGAACAGGTTCTACGCTACAGGTTTTTGCATGCATCGCCAATGTAATCCCTGAATTTTTCCTTATTTTTCGCCCATTTTTGTTTAAAAAAAAAAGGCTTGATAGAACTACTAAATCTACTTGGTAATCGAATAATGCTAAGTATCTTACTCAATCACACCTACTAAAGACTAATTATCTACTTCTATAGAAGGTTAAACAAATACAAAAGATTTAAAAACCAAGCAAAACGCAGCAACTTTTCACATGGGCCGAGTTTATACAAATTGACATGAGCAGAAAAAGAATGAACAAACATATAGTAATTGTATAACGTAGAGCTTGAAATGGAATAAATCACATACCGTGTTCTGGCCAAGAGGAGCTCTAAGAGCAAGCTGGTCAAACGTCAAGCATTCTCCACCAGCCTTCTCAATCCTGGCTCTAGCAGTCTCTGTGAACCTAAGAGCAGTGACTTTCAGAGCAGGAACTTCATAAACCCTAATGTCGTCCGTCACAGTCCCAACAATTACAGCAATTTTGTCTTCCTATAAACGATCAAACCGCAAAACTAGACTCAATTCAAACACAAATTCACAAAAACTAACCATTTGGAAGAGATTAAATTCATTATATCAGAGAAACAAAGGCCAAATCTCAGAAATTAAAAATCATTTTTTTTTAGTAATTTTTGTTTTTCTTATCGACCAAGCAATACCTTGCCCTTCATGAAACGGATCAATCTGGAGAGGGAAAGCGGCGCCTTGTTGACCTTGCTCATGAAGAGCCGCTTCAGAACCACCGCATTGAAGTTGCTCCCAGTCCTCCGAACGAGAAATCGGTAAAGCTGAAAATTCAGAGCCCAGAAACGTCGAAGCCCCAAACGCGTCAGAAACTACAAAACAAATCCAAACGAAAGCGCAAAGAGAATCTAGAAAATGAAACAGAGAAAGATAAACAAACCTTGACGAGAAGCTTGAGGTAGATATCGTCGGACTTTGGGGCGGTGCGCTTCGACTTCTTGCTCTTGCCTCCGGCGACCAAATCGATACCCTGCGAAATGGAAAACACGAGTTACAGAGAAGGAGAGAGAAATGAAGATTGAGACTGGTATGGTTTCGGAGGAAGAGGACGATACCATTGCGGCTGGTGATGATCGTCCTGCTTCTCCCTCTCGCGGCTGCTGCTACTCACTGAAAACCTACTTTGATTTTGAGGGAGGGGAGAGGAGGATTTTAGGGTTTGGGAGGTTGTACCTTTGTTATGGTGGGGTAGTGCGTAGAATCGTACAGCGTACTGGTTTGATGCTTGGGCGACGGATTTGGTAATAGGGTACCGCTGTAATCCGACCCATGTGGTCTTGGATGATCTTTGGAACCATTTACAAAAGAAAAAATTACAATATGTATCTGAATTATTATTATGAAATTAAAATCTAACACAATATTTAAAATATCTTAAAAATATCTTTAATGATATAGTAATTATTTTAATGATATTTCATATTGTATTATATAATTACATATAAATAATTTTAATGATATCATTATGAGACATTTGTATAAATTTTACAAATTAAAGGCTTGGTTGAACTAAAGCCTGGTAGGCAAAATGCGAGCCTTATAACAGGCTTCGTGGGCACGACAAACGGAGACTGTGATCTAAACGGGGAGAACATTAAATGTGACCCCACACTTTTTAAAAGTTGTATTTATTTATATTACAGTTAAAAAAATTTATGTTACATTATTTTTTATAATATATTTTAAGTTATATTACAAATAAACATAAATATCGTTTATAAAAAATAAATCTTAAAAAATATATTTATGAAAATTTCTCACTAACACGTATATGAAAGACAAAGAACATAAAAGAAAATTGCACTAGACAACACAATTTTTTATTTTTTTAAAACCAAAAAAATAAAGTTTCAATTCTTAATATAAGTAAATAGTATATGTTTAAAAATATTTAAATATATAGCATTTTTAACATATTTATTTTAAACACTTAAATTTTTAATCTTACATCTTTTTTTCTTTTCTTTTTTTGTTTTTGTTTCATGATTCTCTACATTGTTGGATATAAAAGCAAATTACGTTTTAATTTAAGGGGTCTATTTTTAAATTTTATTACATTTTGAGGAAAAAATTACACAATTGAACCAATCTAATTTTTTCGCAATGATTGTGTAACTTAAAAATTTTTATGCCACAATTCTCATTTATTGGGAAGAATTTGAAAAACATGCCAAAAAAAAATTTCAATTTGATAAATGACCTTTTTTTTTTTTTTTTGCACAAAAAAACATGTTTTTTTGAGCAAGTAAACTGCTTCAGTTTTTTTCAGAAAGATAAAAAAAATAACTGTAGCAAGGTAAGAAACCTCAACAAGATAAAAAAAAAACTGAAACCATATTTATGCCAAAAAATATTTTTTTGTGTCAAAAACTGTCTTAAAAAAAAAGGTTATTAACAAAAAGAAATTTTTGAAAAGATATTTTTCAAATTCCCTCCACTTATTGCCATTTTTTCTTTCTCAAATCGCTCTCTATCTATTTTCGTTTCTCTCTCTCATTACTTCCCCTTCAAGTCTCTCTGTCCTCTCTCTATGCTGCAGAAGAGATGCCATGACTGAAGATTGACCGAGCTTCGACAATATCCAGAGGTCTGGTTCTGGTCTGTGACGAAGCTCCGGCGAAGCTCGGCCTCGATTCCATGTCGCGAGCTCCGGTGAAGCTCGGCGACTATGCGATCTTTCAATATTCAGACGGAATGGCGTGGCTTCAATCGGTTTGCTCCATGGCCGTCGCGCTCACCAATGCCATTTGGGTCCAGGTGGTTTCTATCTCTAAATTATCTCTTTCATCAAATTTCTCGTTTCCAATCCAATCCGTTGCTTATTTGGCCGAAATCCAACGTTTCTTAGACTCAACGACACGTTTCAGATTCGAAGCTCAATGTCCTAGCTGAAGCTCTTTGGTTTTTATCAGTTTACCAACAATCACTCTTCTTATTTGATTTGATTTTATATTTGTTAATTTTGCCCTGTTTTTGGACATTTTGTCTGTTCTTGAGCTCTCCTTCTTTGAGTTATGTGGGGGTTGAATTTCTCGTCTGTTTAATGCTCATCTCGACTCAATGAGATTGCTTTGTTCCTTCACAAATGGCCTATGCTCCTTCCATGTCTGAAATGTTAATTTTTTTAATTTTCCGCAATTGGGGTTTTGAGAATTTGGCTCTTGATATTTGTTCGAGAATTTTGAGGAGGTTTTTGAATGATTTCTGGTTTTAGTGTGTGAATTTTGGTAGTTTCTTTGGAATGTGTGAGCATATTTCAGTTGCCGAAGTGGGATGGAAGGATTGAAACATGACTTAAATTTTTTGTTCTAAGAAGAACAAGAACCAACTTTGTAAGTTCTCCAGTTTCCTACCAGGAGCTTTCAGGTTTATTTGTTAAATGAATTCGAATTAGTGATTTGATTTGAGTTAGTGTGATTTGAATTAGGATTTGACTTAGTGATTTAAATTGTTATCCGAATTGACGTTTGAATGTGTATTTAAGTTTTAATCTGAGTATAGAATAAAATTAAAATTTGTATTTGAAGAAATAGTGAAGATAGTTTTGATTTATCAATAAATTTAATAAAATTTTAATGTTAATAATTTTTAAAAATATACAATATGGATTTTAATTTATTCATCTCTTCACTAAGAATACAATGAAAAAAGAGTCATATCAATTGGATAACAAACGAAGTAGTTATAATTTTTTTCCTCAAATAAAAAGAGAGAATTTTTTCCTCAAATCACTATTGCTGAGAGATTGGAGTCCTAAGAAAACAAGGACAAGGTGAACACAGAAAACTATTGGGTTTGGTGCCCTAAAAATTGTGACATTGTACATTTTGATGATAAATAAATAAAGTGACATTTATAATTATTTTGGTTATGTGTTATGAATACATTTATAAACATCAAGAAAATTTCATGATTATTTATGTGACTATAAATTTAGC
>CAMOHE010052807.1:78111-131812 GCA_946598075.1 Artocarpus hirsutus | reverse complement strand
GGTTTATTTGTTAAATGAATTCGAATTAGTGATTTGATTTGAGTTAGTATGATTTGAATTAGGATTTGACTTAGTGATTTAAATTGTTATCCGAATTGACGTTTGAATGTGTATTTAAGTTTTAATCTGAGTATAGAATAAAATTAAAATTTATATTTGAAGAAATAGTAAAAATAGTTTTTGATTTATCAACAAATTTAATAAAATTTTAATGTTAATAATTTTAAAAAATATACAACATGGATTTTAATTTATTTATCTCTTCACTAAAAATACAATGAAAAAAGAATCATCTCAATTGAATAACAAACGAAGAAGTTATAATTTTTTTTCTCAAATAAAGGGAGAGAATTTTTTCCTCAAATCACTATTGCTCAGAGATTTTGGAGTCCTAAGAAAACAAGGACAAAGTGAACACAGAAAACAATACTGAGAGGACCCAAAAAGGGATTCAGATGAATTGCAATTTCCACTCACAAAACATGAACTCACAGATATGATGATACTTTCAGTTTGTTTTTGAGTTAAGGGAGTTATTTAGGCCTCCAACCTAATGGGCCCTTGGTGTCTTGAGTTGATTAATTAAGAATCATCACTAGTTTTGCCAGCTTCAATTTTGTTTATAGTTGCTTAAATTGATTGGTGTACTGGTACTGGTGTAGATTCGAAACTTTGTTAAATAAACACACTTGGTTGAGAGATCCCAATTTTGAAGTTGTATAAGGATAAACTTAATTTTAGGAACGGTGATGCCCGCAAAGTTGCTGAGAAAACGAAGGGACACAAAAAATATGCTCATGCAACATGTCTACAAAGGACACAAAAAATGTCCTCAAGAGAAATAAAAACTGTCTTGATAGGACATACTGACATGTCCCGATGAGATACGTGGCATGTTTTAAGTTTATAATATAAGAACTTTTTAACATTTTGACATAAATAAAAATTGAGTTAAAAAGTTAACATTTTATATGAATTATTTTATTTTATTCTCAACTAATGTTAGTTTAATTGTCGCGAAGAGAAATTACACACCAATTATTAAACTCATTACAAGTAAGTAGCATATTTATAAAGAATAAAAATTGATAGGCTATATTTAGTTTTACATGTTCTATCTTTCAATTTTACTCCTTTCATTCTTTTTTTTTTTTTTTTTTCCCATTCTCTAACATCAAACCCTTGCTCCGACAAACAAAAAAAAAAAGAAGAAAAAAACTCTCATCCGCCCTTCTATCTCCTCCTTCCTATGTGCCACCAGCGACATGTTGAAACTGTCAACATCAAAAGGTTTGTCAATCAATCATCTACAAATCACCGGTGTTCTCGTCGCTTCCAACCACCGCCGACAAGCCACGACAACCCTTTCTTCGTGCCTTAGCTCTGTCGCTCCTCCACTGTCTAGACTGGTCCCACTCGACTCAGAAAAAGGTGGTACGGCCAAACCTTCGGTTTGCATCAGTCAAACTTGTTGGAACAAGTCACGCGCCACCTCGTCATTTGCTCCTCCGCCATCGCCATTTCTGTTTGAAGAATCCCTTTGCACGAAACTGGCCGTCGTGAGTGAGGTTGAAGACCATCGTTGGTTGTGAACCACCATATGATTTTGAAGAGAGAGAAGGCAAGAGGGGAGAGAGGGAACGAGGGAGGGAGGGAGAGAGGAACATGGCAAGAGATAGAGGAGACGGAGAGGACATACGAATAGAGCATCAGTTTGGCTACTTTAGAGTATTTTAGGTAATTTCTCTATTAGTAAATTCAAAATTGATTATCAAATGCTAGTTGCTAACTTAACAAAGAATTAGCCTATTTATCTTTATTTTAATTTGATTTTGACATAATTCCCTCTTTCTACCAAGGGAAGAATGAGGGAAATGAAGCTTTTTGAAAACTAATAAAAACAAAGAAAAAAATAAATGAAAATTTGTTATTTTTTTTAAGAAAAAAAGACTATTTTTTATGATCTTACTTTAAACCATAATCGGATGTTTATTTGATTTCAAGAAAACTATATGGAATGCTCCTTTATAGAGATCTTTTATTAAAAATACTCTTATCTTCTTAACTTTTTAAAATTATTCTTTTTTTATTTTATTTTTAAAAATTAAATTACATATTTATTATTTTACCTATCATAATTCAATCTTAAAAATTATAAAACTTAATTCTCTTTCTATTCTCTCATGAAGGAACAAGAATGAAAGGTAATTTAGACTTTTAATAAATCATCAATTTCTAATAAATTTTTAACAATTGACTTATTAAAAGATATTTTTAATAAGTTAGTAGCATTTAAGCGTCTTCTTCTTGCTCGTTGACTTTCTATATCAAATAGGCCCAGATCTCATTTATCCGATCATGTTGTGGATTACATACACATGTACCAGTGTTGTTTATAGCTTCGATATTATTATGTCTTCAACTTGTCAAGTCTTTTTTCACTGACTTGTTCTCACTGATCCGCAAATCAACTAACATAATAATGCGTGAATCCAATAATTACTATCGATTAAGGATAATCTATTAATGGACCACATAAATAATTCAATTCTTACGATAAAATTATACATGATATTGTTGCTTTGTTATAATGTACTTTAATTGCACAGGTATCTCTACTATAATTCAAATAAGATTATCTCAATTATAAAGGGAATAATTTTACCGACAGTGAATTAATAATTATAGAAATATAATATATATATATATATATATATGGGAGCCTCATGAAATTTACTTTCAAATACAAAAACTGGTACAATAAATAATTATCATATAAATTGTGAGTGCGTCTTAGAAACCAGATTTTAACTCTAAAGTTTTAGTTGCTACAATGTAAAAATTTCACATGTTATATTGTTTAAATTTTAAATTTAAGTTTTAATTTTATTTTTAAAAACTTAAGATAAATATTTTATCTTACCAAGGCGGAAGGGATTAAAATATGGTTAAAAGTACCCACTCCATCGTTGCAATTTCTAAATTCTACCTGTCTCTTACCCAAACAACGACTTGTCTTCTAATTATTTGCGACCAAGGTGGGGATGAACTTAAATAATGCATACCCAAGCTCATCTGCGGGGCAGGTGGGTCGGCATTGTGGTTGGCACAGCTGGACCAAATGCTTGGATTATTATATACCCCAGCAATTATGTTTATTCCAACTGTTGAGAAAAAAACTCTAATAATTGGAGCAGAGAGAGATACTTTTTTTTTTTTTTTGTTATAACTGTTGAATTTAATGAGATGATTTATGGTGGAATTAGTAGCAACTTGATTTAATACATCCTTTTGTTTTCGTTTTCTTTTTCCAATTGACTGGAGGAAGTTTATAGTGATGGACATATTTTAGTAGGTGCTTCTAATGGTACGTTGTGCGTTTTTTGAATACAGAGTAAATTAGGTGGTCTATCACTTTTTTACTATTATTATTGTGTTCTATTAATTATTATTTTCTCTTTGATTCTTACCACTTCTTCTAGCAAAAAAGGACAACATATCCTTATATAACACGTGTATGTCTAATTCTAACTTAAAATACTTAGATCAATTATGTCTTCATGCTTTTTAAAAGTGGTAGTTTTAATCTCTTTTATAAAAGTAATAAGATTAAAAAATAATAGGAAGTGGCATTTCTCAAATTGACTCGAGGATGAATCCACAATGTGAGACTACCATTAATGTGAAGCTACTACTAAAATATTTCATATTCCCCTTTTTTTAAAAAATAAAATTTTAAACATAGGACATTGCTTCATATTTTCCTTTAAAATTCCAAAAAAAAGTTCCCTTAAAAATATATTATTCATCCTTTGAAAAAAAAGGTATTGTCCAATTGCCTATCTAAAAAGGAAAAAGAAAATTCTTTTATTGTTGGGGTGTGCTGGGCTCGGTCCCCGAGGTACATTTCCTTGGTAGATCGGCAACTGTCCTCGGCTAATGTAACCGGGAATGCAATCTTGACCCCCAAACCTTCACCTGTCCCCTCGAGGTGTTCTACAGGGCCCCCTGCTAATCGCGACGTAAGTTTTCGTCTCCTCGAAGAAGACACGTGCTTGGATGGGATTGTTAGAGCCTGCAACATAAGCAGCCACTTGCTACCAAAAGCCAACAAATGGTCGCATTTCCACCATTAGATGAAGGCTGATCCATCGACAGAGACCGTGACACATGTCACATACCTTCTAATAGGCCTTGATATAACACATGGGTCATGGACAAAACCCATCTAATATCCGGTTCAAGTGGTAGCATATAAATAGAGCGCATTTACTCCAACTTGAGGCCAATGTGCTCCTTGTCAACTAACTAGCTCTCATATTCTACTGAACAGTGCCTACCTTGAGTATCGAAGAGCCCTTGCTCGGCACCACATCTATGTCTCCCTTTTACCTCCAAAGCGTCCCTCCTCTTATCGTAGGTATGTCCAAATAGGCCGAGGTGAGTAGCAAAAAGCCATCCAAGCACCATACACAGCTGCATGTGATGTTAATCCATTACCACCCACTGGTAAGCATCAACTGTTATTGTTAAAATTTTACTTAATTAGAATATTTTACGCTAAATATGATTATTTATATAAAAAAACTCACTTTCAATGCCTTCGTAATTAATTACTCATATAGTTTAAGAGACTACAAGTAACTATTATTTCTCACTCAAAACAATAATACGTGGATGTTGACTACCCATTTATGTAATTACTAAAATGCCCAAGCTCTATCCCCTTAAAACCCCAATAACGTCTTCGCCGTACCCAACAGTCCTTAGTGTCATTTCCGTCCAAAAAAAAGGACCCCATTTTCGGGCCTTTTTCCTCCCAAATGTCCAAATAACTACCCTTTTCTGATTTTCTCAAAATTTTTCTACTTGTTTTCCAAACTCCCCTGTATCCCCTCTCCCCTCTCCCCTCCGACTCCCCTGTCACCCACTTGTCACCAACCTGTCACGATGCACTCCACCAAAACCCACCGCAAAGTCGCTCCTGCGGCCGCCGAGAACAGCGACTCCGCCGACAAACTCGACCAGCTCCTCCTCTCCTCCGCCGTTGCTAACGGCGAGGACTTAGGCCCCTTCATCCGCAAGGCCTTCGCCTCCGGCAAGCCCGAGACCCTCCTCCATAGCCTCCGCCACTTCTCCCGCTCCAAGGAGTCCGAAATCGAGGAGGTCTGCAAGGCTCACTACCAGGACTTCATACTCGCTGTCGACGATCTCCGATCTCTCCTCTCCGACGTCGATTCCCTTAAATCCTCCCTCTCCGACTCCAACTCCAAGCTCCAGTCCGTCGGAGTCCCTCTCCTCTCGTCTCTTGACGCCTTCGTCGAAGCGCGGAACGTCTCGCGGAATGTGAACCTGGCTCTCGAATCGGTCGCGACCTGCGTTCGGCTTATGGAGCTCTGTTCGAGATCGAATTACCATCTGGAGAACAACAATTTCTATATGGCGCTCAAGTGCGTGGATTCGGTGGAGTCGGAGTTCCTGAGCAACACGCCGTCGTCGACGCTGAAGAGGATGCTGGAGAAGAAGATCCCGGAGATTCGAACGCACATCGAGAGGAAGGTGAGCAAGGAGTTCGGCGATTGGCTCGTGGAGATCCGTGTCGTGAGTCGGAATTTAGGTCAATTGGCGATCGGTCAAGCCTCCTCGGCGAGGCAGCGAGAGGAGGATCTGAGGATCAAGCAGAGGCAGGCCGAGGAGCAGAGCCGCCTCAGCTTGAGGGACTGCGTTTACGCCTTGGAGGAAGAGGACGACGATGGACTTAGCGGTGGAGGAGTTGGAGACGATAGTAATGGTGGAGGTGGAATTATAGGGTTCGATTTGACTCCTCTTTACAGGGCCTATCATATACACCAGACGTTGGGACTTGAAGACCGGTTCAAGCAGTATTATTTCGAGAATCGGAAGCTTCAATTGACTTCGGACTTTCAGGTATCTTCTATGACTCCGTTCCTTGAATCGCATCAAACTTTCTTTGCGCAAATCGCTGGCTTTTTCATTGTTGAAGATCGGGTTTTGAGGACTGGTGGTGGTTTAATATCGAAAATGGAGGTTGAGAATTTGTGGGAAACCGCTGTTAGCAAAATGTGTTCTGTTCTAGAGGATCAATTTTCTAGAATGCAAACTGCGAATCATCTGTTATTGATTAAGGATTATGTGAGTTTATTAGGAGTGACTTTGCGTAGGTATGGGTATCCAGTGGGCGCCTTGCTTGATGTTTTGAGCAAGCATAGAGATAAGTATCACGAGTTGTTGTTGTCTGATTGTCGTAAACAGATTGCGGAAGCGCTAGCTGCCGATAAGTTTGATCAGATGTTGATGAAGAAAGAGTATGAATATTCTATGAATGTTCTTTCATTCCAAATACAAACATCAGACATTGTACCGGCTTTCCCTTATGTTGCACCATTCTCTTCTACAGTCCCCGATTGTTGCCGCATTGTGCGGTCTTTTATTGAGGATTCTGTGAGTTTTATGTCGTATGGTGGGCAGTTGGATTTCTATGATGTTGTGAAGAAGTATCTGGATCGGCTGTTGGGTGAGGTCTTGGATGGGGCTTTGTTGAAACTTATCAATTCTTCTGTTCATGGGGTTTCCCAAGCAATGCAGGTTGCAGCAAATATGGCAGTCCTGGAGCGTGCTTGTGATTTTTTCTTCCGCCATGCTGCACAGCTTTCTGGGATTCCCTTAAGAATGGCGGAGAGGGGCAGGAGGCAGTTTCCACTAAGCAAAGCTCGTGATGCAGCGGAAGATATGCTCTCTGGGTTGCTAAAAACAAAGGTTGATGGGTTTATGGCCTTGATTGAAAACGTAAATTGGATGGCTGATGATCCTCCACAGAGTGGAAACGAATACGTGAACGAGGTGATAATCTACTTGGAAACTTTGGTCTCCACAGCTCAGCAGATTTTGCCAGTTCAAGTTCTTAAAAGAGTTCTACAAGATGTTCTTTCTCACATATCAGAGAAGATTGTTGGAGCCGTACATGGGGATTCAGTTAAGAGATTCAATGTAAATGCAATCATCGGAGTTGATGTGGATATTCGGTTGTTGGAATCTTTTGCTGATAATCAAGGATCCTTGTTTTCTGATGAGGATTCAAATCAGTTGAAAACTGCTCTCTCGGAGGCCAGGCAATTGATTAATTTGCTACTGAGCAATCATCCAGAGAATTTTCTGAATCCTGTAATCAGGGAAAGAAGTTACAATGCTTTAGACTACAGGAAAGTGGTTACAATATCAGAGAAGTTGAAGGATCCTTCAGATCGGCTATTTGGAACCTTCGGAAGCCGGGGAGCTAGGCAAAACCCAAAAAAGAAATCACTAGATGCATTGATAAAACGACTCAAGGACGTGAGCTGATTTGTTTCACAAGTGTATGTACAAATCCTTGTTCTTTTGCCCTTGCCATTGTGATTGGGATTATCTTATAGCAGTTTATTGCCAACTGTTTCGAATGCCAAATTGCTCTTTTTCGGATGTATCATGAAGCTTGGCAAATTTGTTTTGTATGTATCATTCTCATAGTTTGTCGTTTGTTGTATTGAATTTTTATAGTCATATTAAAGGTTTTGATTCACATTTTTCCATGAAATTTTTTCATGAAATTTTTTGTCATATTCATTAGCGAAGCATGGTGCACCAGAACTGGCTAGAATTCCATAGCCCCTTTGAAAGAGAGCGGGACATGCTTATCTTCATGGATGCTTCATGAAGCATGTGTGGCTCACTTTGGCCCAGGTCAGATATTAATTGTGTGGTTGTTAGATTAGGTTTTAGACTTGGAAAATAGAGAAGGCAGAAATATTTAAGCCCAATGAAAAACATATTTCGACTCTATCATTAGTTGCGCATGACTGTAAGTAGGATCTGTTGACAAATAAACAGAAGCTAGAAAGTGGTGCCTTCTTTTTCCATAATTTATCCTGCCAAATACTGGTTTGCTGAGAGAATGGCGAGTATATATGGCCTTTGGAAGGAACAAAAATTCAGCTTATTTGCAAAGCTGGGGCAGGTGTAGGGGTTTGCTTCTATGTGTTTGTTTGTTTGTTTGACTACTCTCTTTGTACGGTGATTCCATGGGAGTTAAGTTAGATACTTGTGATGATTTCTTCTTTATTTTGTTTTATCACCATTGCATCTGAGTTCTGACTCTCCATTCAAAGTTGGACTTCGTTTACTTCTGTGGACAACAAAATCAGCTGTTAGCAAAATATAATCTTCTTTCTGTTGGATGACTTTGCATGTTCTTCACTACTTGTCAAAACTCTTACATGTAAAACCCCGACATTAGGACTGAGAAAGTGGGAGATGAGGAAGCTATCTTAGAGATTGCGTGTCAGAGTGGACATTCCCAGGTTTTATCTTAGCCTCCGTTGCATATTGGTTGAAAACAATAGTGTAAAGCTTTCAGTAGCTACCGTAAAAAACAAGTTGTTATGGTATAAAGATCTCATATGTTACAGTTTTCAAACCATTGTTTTTTATTCCACCTGCCCTCCCAAACACTTTCTTTCGCGTTTGGTAATTTTTGGGTTATTCCATTCAAGTAGAAGTCCGATGGTTGGTGCCATGGTATTTTTCTTCTTGAGATTTTTTTAAAAAAATATATATTAACATTTAAAAAGCCATAAAACTTAAATTTGTTTTTAAGAATTTTTATATTTTTAAATCAATAAGATGTTTTTATAAAGTTTAAAAGTAATTATATTGTTTTGTTCTATTTTTTTTATTTATAAAAATGAAATTGAAACAAGTTTTTGAAATTCAAAGGATTATTTTGTAGTTTCTAAAAACAGAGAGACATATGAAGACACAATTAAAACAAAGAGGTATAATTATATAATTAATCCAACTTTTAAAAGATGATGCTGCATTCCCTTGTGGACTTAAATCTGTAAAATGTTTTTCATAACGGTTTAAAGTTAATTTTGTCGTTTTGCCTCTTTTTTTTGTAATCATAGATATAAATAGAAATAAGTTTTTTTAAATTTAAAGGATTCTTTTGTATTTTTTAAAAATAGAGAGATATATTGGAATTGATTCAAACTAAAAGGTATAGTTATATAATTAATTTAACTTTTGAAAAATGAGGCATTCCCTCGTGGGCCTACAGTTATTTTGCAAATAAAAATTAAAAAAAAATCATATTTTCCAAGGAAAGGTTTTGCAGGCCCAATGGCGCATTAGCCTTAGCGAAATATTTTTTTTTTTCCAATTAACTAATATATTGCTTATTTATGCTTGTTATAATTTTTGAAATGTAATGAACCGTTATACACATCTTAAAATAATATGGTATAATTAATCTTAGTCTTTATTTGACACTCATGGTTAGAATTACAATTAAAAGTTCTCTGCAAGTACGTTTTCAACAGCTACAGTATTTTAACAAATATTGATTCTAACTAACGGTTTCAACCGTTCTCGCAATCAGCTTATTAAAATACATATGAGGTTATCATAATAAAAGAAAAGAAAAACAGAGAGGAGAGAACACATTATTATACCCAAAAAAAAGAAATAAATAAGCAAAAGAAGAGAAAAAAAAGAAATAAATAAACAAAAGAAGAGAAAATGAATGAATGAAGGGGAAAAAAAAAGATGAAGAAAAGAAAAGTAAATGAAGAAGAGGGAGAGAGAATGAGACTGTGATACTTGTTAATATTGAATAGAGTACCAAAACATATATTCTTATTTTTATACACATAACTAGTCGAAAACACGCCCTACGCGTTGCATATTTTGGTTATTTATTTTAAATTCGTTGACTTCTGATAGATACACAGACATAGTTTAAAACAATAGGACAAAAAATAGACACATCTTAAAATAGATTTTAGGTTATAAAGTTAAAAAAAACAGAAGAGAAAATGAAAATGAAAGTAAGAAGAAAAAAATGAGAATAGAGAGAGATGAGCCAGTGACATCTGTCGCATATGGATGAGTATATGAAAAGTGGCTTTCTGACTTTCATATATGTAAAGATAAAGAAAGGATAAAGATAATAAATCAGTATACTTGAAAAAGAGGCCTTGTTCATTATGCTTTATCCTTTACTAGAAAGGCTTTTTGCACTAGATATCGTTGATTTTTATGATGCTAAATTGGTCGTTGAACTAAAATTTTTTGTGATCGAGCCTTTCAACTTCAAAATTTGTTGCAAACCTACTCAAACATATAACAGTATTAGGTGTTTGGATGGAATAATCTACGTGCTAGCTGCGAGAGCTGCTAATAAGTACATAATATGTAATTTTGCCCTTCAATAAGTCCAAGACTAACCCCTTTCCACAAAAAAATAAAGAAAAAAAGCCTAACCACCTGAAGAGAAAATCTATCAGAGGTGGTGTTAGGCTTCCATCGCCACAAGGGGTGATGGGCTGTTGTGACAGCGTGGCGGAGAGAAGAAGGCCACGAGTGGCAGTCTTCGCAATCACAGCTCTTTGTGTGATGATGGAGCTTGGGATCCCAGCGAACGCCGATGACCTCGACCTCCAAAGCCGTCCCCAGTGTCTCTCCACTATTATCGTAAGAGAATCAGTAAGATATACGAATCCTTCCATCAAAAGCTCACCGTCAACGACAAAGAAGCCTGGATGGCGTTCGCCGACGAAATCCACCTTTGATGTACAAAGATATTCTAGATTTGCAATCTTCTTCAACGTCCCAAACCTTTCTCAAATCTGGTGCTGATAATAAATCTTCAACTTGGTCGTCGTGGGGCACGGCGACACTAGTGTCAGGCAGGGAGGGTGCAGATGTGTGAAGAAAATGAAAGGTTAGTTTTTTTTTTTTTTTTTAATAAATTCGACTTGCGGGGACATAATATGTCCATTTGGGTGTTTTCTTTTTATTTTCGAACCTTTTAATGATATATTTGTTAATCAGTGGAGAGGAAGACAGTGATGGTGTTCTGGAGGATTTATATCCAATGATAGGTGTTGACGGTGGAATTTCGTCAACTATAGGCCTCATAAATCACTTGCGGTATTTGAATAAAAAGAGAATAAAAATGCAAAAAAAATAATGGCACTGTAGACTGTAGATTATAGCGGTTCATTGCTATGAGTTACCTCCAACTTTTAAGCCATAGTTTCTTTACTATATTTTCTCAGTACAAGATAATAAGGGCCAAAAAGTCCTTTCCTTAAGGTGTCTTATCCTTATTTATAGTTACAGTATAATATTCTCTTTCTTAATTTTATTCCCTTTATCCTCGTATTAAACTTTCCCACGTTGTGCATGTAAAGCTTGATTTCTCAATTTCATGGAGATTCAATTGCCCATTTTGTAATTCAAATTATCATCTCTGAGTTCAATGAATTTGGACATTATGTTATCTCGGTTTCCTATTCTATCTGTATTATGTCGACCCCTATGGAAAGCTTGGTTAACTTGCCGATGGAAGGCTTGGTTAACTCACCCTTTCATTGAGATGTCTCTTGCAACTTGAGCTCTTATTAGGCTTTTTCATGATCTCGGCTTTGGGCCTTAAGCCGTCAAAATTGCCCACAACAAAAGGGTTGTCGATTAGAACAGAAGATGAAGATGGATGTTCCTTTTTTTCATTTTTTTCAATAATATTTGTATAAAAAATGACCTAGAACCCATTTAAATTTCCTTTCAATTTTTAAAGGTTTTATAAGTTAATTTTGTAACATATATATGTTTTCAATGAAGAGCATAAATTTTATGTGTCTTTTAGTGCGCGTGTTTAGAACATTTTAAGTGGTTTTTAACCTATGGATCACATAAACAAACATTCAGCCGACGCAAATTCTAAATTGTTTAGATCAGTAAGGATCATTTAAACGGATTAAACTACTAGCTTTGAGCTATAAGTACCATTTCGAACCATTTTCTAGCCAGTAAAAACAATTTTCGCTATCCAGCGGAGACGTTTTTGGGTACACAACATTCAGAGCCAGTAACATCAGTGTCCACTTACAGATTTTTCTATTTCGTTTTTGGGCTGCGTCTACAAAGTTTTGTGCAACACATACGGCCTTTTATACACTTGTGTATGTCCATATATATCAGACACATCCCCATACTTGCTTGAACATAAATGGTGTAGACTGATAGTTAATAGTTGATAGTGATAGTGGCAAGTGATTGGGTAATTGTAGTCATCGTGTTTGTTTGCCCCATTTGTCAAAAGTCTCCGAAATAATCACACTTTGCAATGAAGAAAATATCTTAACGTTCCATTGTGTTGCAAAAAAGAGGCATTCAGAAAGAAGAATATGTAACAAAAAATGTCAACTTTTCGTTCTTTTTGTTTTTTGGGTGCTTTTTTTTTTTCTTTTGCTGGATTAATACGCATTTACGTGCATATCCTTCAAGAGAATCCCACGTGATGGGCAAAGAAAATGAGTGTTTCTGTCCTAAAATCAAAGAAAGAAAAAGAGTAGAGGAGAAAATCCGAGCGTGTTAGTAATTACATTATCTAATAGCTTGGGCCCGCCACTTTCTTTTCTTTTCTTTTTTTTTTAAATCTTTTTGTCTGCGTAATGGCAAATGGCAATAGCACACGTTTCTTTGAATTTTCTCGCCAGTTTCGGGTAAGGAAAGAACTTCCTTTGTTATCAATTTTGTCATTTGCAAGTATTATTGCTATTAATTGGATGGAAATGAAAAGGAAAAAAAAATAGTTACTTTCGG
Organism: Artocarpus hirsutus; assembly: GCA_946598075.1. Lineage (NCBI taxonomy): Eukaryota > Viridiplantae > Streptophyta > Magnoliopsida > Rosales > Moraceae > Artocarpus > Artocarpus hirsutus. The sequence continues at coordinate 119,149 of CAMOHE010052807.1, read as the reverse complement.
ATATATCTAATAAATTACAACATTGAGATTGATATATTATTTTTTTATTTGTAATTTATAATGAATTAATTCATGCTTCAAAGACCATTTAATAAGCATTTCACCGTAAATAAGTTGGCAAAAAGTTGACAATTTAGCTGGTGTGAACCAAAAAAAAAAAAAAATCTACATATAGCTATTTATCTTTCGACCGTTAAACTTACAAGAATAAATGATTTTAATCAGATTTTAGCCATTAAAGCGTACACCTCCTACTGGAAAAGTCCCCAAATAAGTTACAAGAACTACGCACGCAAATGCGTATGCATGCTATCATATAAAACTTTCTTCTAGCGTCTCTTTCGGATATAGCTCTGCTTTCCAAGCACGAAAACGACAGAAATAAGCATAATTTTGGAGTCAAACTATATTAATAGTATTGTTACTGCTTGTAAAAAAACTGAGACAGAGTAATTCATGAATATATAATTCAATGGAATTGGGGCCTAGCTTACTTCCTCCTGAATCAAAACTAGAGAAAGTGAATTGGATGGGAAAGTCTGGACCTCAATGGGACGTATGTGATATTTGCTTTTTTGTTTGTTGCCCTTTTGTATGGCCCATAGTTTGCCTTCAAATCTGCGTTGTTTTGGTCCTCATTGCTTCTTAACGAAGTTCAGCTTACACCTTTAAAATAATAATAATAATAATAATAAAGTTTTACTTATAAAAATAAAATTGAGTGATTGGACAATGAGATGCCCCTTTCTTATGGGCAACTTGATCTTATTTGTACTATTTAAATCAAACGTTAACCATATGCATTGTCTCAAAAATTTTCAACCCGTTTATATCCAAATGAAATACCACCGTCGGATCGAAACCCTACAATCACCACCTGCCATCAATAGTAAAAAATTACCATTCAACCTCTCAACACTAAACTACCACATGGGGAACTAGCAGCCATATACACTACCAACCCAATTTTCTAACCAACCAAACTCTCCACAAAGAGGGAAAAAAAATTGGGGGAGATCAATTTAATCAGTACTAAAAACTTGTGTTCCAATTTCCAATCAAAACCCATGTCTCTGACGATGTTTCTCTCCCTAATTCTCCTACTTCTCTCATCATCCTTCGCAGCCCCAAGTGCCACCACCAACCAGACCTTATCAGCATACCAAGTACTTCAACAGTGCGACTTTCCAATTGGCCTGCTTCCCAAAGGAGTGACCAATTACGAGCTTGACCAAGAAACCGGAAAATTCGCAGCTTACTTGTATGGAACTTGTAGCTTCACACTTCAAAAGTCGTACAAACTCAAGTACAAGTCCAAGATAACTGGAGTTATATCGAAAGCCAGGCTCAAGAATCTAAAGGGTATTAGCGTTAAGGTCTTGTTGTTCTGGATCAATATCGTCGAGGTGATTCGCGAAGACGACGAGCTGCAATTCTCCGTAGGGATCGCCTCCGCAAGCTTCCCGGTCGATAGCTTTTTTGAAAGTCCTCAGTGTGGGTGTGGATTTGATTGTGTCGGGGCTGCTGATCGGTCTTCGTTAGTGGTGAGCTTTTGATTCCATAAGATACAAGTACTAATCAGGAGTTTGAGAGAGAGCTCATGTAGAGCTTTCTTTGTTATAATTTTGTTGCAAAAGTTTTTGTTTATGTGGGGATTAGAGTCTGATTTTCGGACGCAAAAGGTACACGTAAAAAGAGAGATCATGACTATGTTATTACTAGTACTTTAATAAATATTGATTATGGCATCAAGCTTATTGTTATTTACTGTCCTTTAGATTCTTCCTTCGTTGATTTCCCTTTAAGAAGTTGAAAAGAAAAATATTACTCATGCATGAATCACTTAATGAACATGAAAATCCAAAAATTGTTAGTAGCGATGGTGAAAAATCGATACACGAATTATTCTTTTACCATATCACTTCTTGAAATTAATTATTATGTTGTTGTTATTATGTACTCGTCGCGTGACAACTATAAAAATGATAATTTTAAGGGATTTTATTTTTGCGCTTAATATATGTTTTAATAAAAATTCAAGTTATCATAAGATAAACCGTGTTATTATTCCCAATAAACATGAAAATGTACAAACTGTTAGTAGCAATTGTGAAAAATCGATACATAAATTATTCCTTTACCATATTACTTCCTAAAATTAATTATTATGTTGTTGTTATTATATACTCGTCGCGTGACAACTATAAAATTGATTATTTTAAGGGATTTTATTTTTGCGTTTAATATACGTTTTTATAAAAATTCAAGTTATCATGTGATTGATAATTTTAAATTGTTAAAAAAATCGTTACTTCTAAGATTGAGAATTAAAGATAGCTATAAAAAAATAATAAATTTAAGAAGTAATTTATCACTCCTATATGGTTTTGACCACCAAAACTTCCTTTCTTTTATATGCACCTCATATCTCTCTTCTCCCTATGTTTCTTTCTTTTTCTCATGTTTTGTTTTCATTCTTTCCTCGACACTTTAGAGATGCCTATATGGGCTTTGTAGGCATCTGTGGTTGATGGGCTATTTTTTTTTGTTGTAAATATGATAGGCATCTATGGTTGATGGGCTATTTTATTTCTACAAATATTATTGGAAACACAGAACAGAAAGGCTTCAAACAAACTTTTGTGTGTAAGGCTCTTCTAGGTGGGTATGTATATGTTGGTGGGACAGGTATTGTATGAGAATGTTTTGCGATTTAAACTATAGAGTTTAATATTAGAGGCTGGACAGGAATTTATTGTTAGGATGAACTTACAATGTATAGTAATTTAATAATCATCGAGTAAAATAGTAATAAGAAAAAGTAAAAAAAAAAATTTCCTTTTTTTTTTTTAAAAAAAACAACTAACTTCCACTTAGCAAATAACGTGTAAATTATGATGTATGGCATTTTTGAAGTATAATTGCTTATTTGTACATAAAAATTGTAGACCACAGCATCTTCTGAAGACTTTATAATAGAAAATTTATCAAAACTACAACATGTTTGGTAAAGTTGGTTCCAACTAACTTTATAATCAGAAACAGTGTAAAGCTCTCACATATTATAGTAAAAAGAAAAAAGTTGTTACAGTATAAAGCTTTCACATGCTACAGTATTTATAATATTTTAACTAATAGTTCTAATCACATACTAAATATGAGGAAAAACACATCATATTGCACTCCGCTCACTTTCACTGCAAAGGAAATAAAAAAAACTACACACACATAAAGCATTTTTTGTTAGACAAGGCTTATTGCCTTTTGTCTGCAGTGCACCAATCGGGAGGAAATGCCCCTATATATAGCAGAGAAAAACTTGGGCTCCAAGTCTTGTAAATAACGTGGACATCATCCAACAAATCAAGGAAATCTTGTTAACACGTGGCCTTAATCCAAGTTGTAGGAGCTTTACGATAGCCTAGGATCCTATACAGTGGCCAAGCCAAGAATTTATTTTGGGGAGTTAATCATAACTACAACAAAACTTTAAGTAAATTCGACAATTAATAATGTATTACAATTGTCCATTGCTGGTTTTTATGCTTTAAGAATGTTTCATAAAGCCTTATTATTAAGACTATTAAAAATGTCTTTCTCGTACACAAGTAAAGTATCCTTCATTAACTGATCTCCTATTTGATTGTGTATTTGAGTCTTCACAAAATTTATTGCAAAAAATACCCTTTATAGTAGTAGTAATACCTGACATAATTAATGCTAATATTCGAAGTCAATAAATTAATGGATAGACAAGTTCTTTTGTCTTCATCATTTTCTTTGCAAAATCACCTATATCTTTTAATGTAAAAAAATACTCATTAGATCTAACATCGATAATATCATCGAGTATCATGAGCTTCGCAATCGAAAAATCTTCTCGATAATACTCAGCAAATCGGATTAACTTTTTCTTGTCATGAGCTGATAATGAATTTTGTAGACTTAAACATGCTATACAGAAAAGCAAGATAGTATTTATCTCATTAAAGGATCTCCCCAAGTTGCATATCAATGACTGCATAAAATAACTCCGCACAAAAGTGGTGCAAATTTGTGATTTCTTGAATTTTACGTTGTGATCGGCCTCGTGTTACAAATATGTCTTCCATGTTTGGAATAGCTATGTTATATTTTCCACAAAAATTAAAAACTTGCTCAAAAAAAAATCCCATCCATTCTCCTTGATCGTCGGCAGTTGGTGCTTTTAACTTTTGACTAAATCCATGGCATTTACAATATCCTGCTTTTGACAAGTTATTTGTAACCCCTTACAAACTTCTCATCAAATGTAAACTGAATATGAAATTAAATGATTGTGTCAGCTCTATCAAATTGTTTGCTTGCATTTTTTCTTCATAGTTTGCTCCATCGTCTGTAATTATTTCGCGGACGTCAATTATAAGTGAGGACATAGTAGTCAAACTCAGTAAAGTTCCATAATGTGAGCCCCAACGAGTCTCACCAAGATGTTTAAGAGTTGTTTCTTGATTGAGATCTCACAATTCGTGATTGTTTAGGCGATTATGGCCTTTTGTTTTTCTAGAAGAATATCATAACGTTTCGATGAAGCTCCAACAACATTTACTAAACTACCAATCAAAGTAACAATTGATGCAACTTGAATATGTTTCTTAGCCACGGCCATAAGAGCTGATTGAAGTTGATGAGTAAAACAATGAGCATAAATATGACTTGGATTTTCCTTCAAAATAAGTGTTTTAAGCTTATTGAACTCGTCCTTTATATTACTTGCCCTATCATAACCTTGCCTTCACAATCTAGATACACTTGATCTGTGCCTTGAAAATAATTTGCTGATAGTAGCCTTCGGTGACAAAGCTGTGGTATTAGCAATTTGTTCAATCTCCACAACATCCATTCTTATTCACATAATTCAATACAACAACCATATGCTCTTTTATCGAAATGTCTCTTGATCCAACAACTAGAATAGAGAACAATGCACAACCAATGTCTTTCATTGGCTATGGGTACTGTAAAGGCCTCCAACATGTTACTGAAATCTATCTTTGTTCGTACAATTCGTAATTCCTTTACTAACAAAAGATTCACCGCCAACTTGTTCTTCAATATTTGGTTTGAAAAGATAACAACAAAGATAAAATGCAGTATCTTCTGCTATACTATAGTTTAACCAATTAGCATCTTCATAAAGCCAACTTGGGTTGAATTTTCTTTAATTGTTTTTCAAATAATACAATCTTTTTTTTGTATAAATTGGATTCATAAATACATTTTCCTAATTGCCGAATTGAAATAATTTTCCTTAAATATGTTTATACATAAAACGCTTTTTTTACGCGCCATTTTTAAATACAAATTTTTTCTTTTGTACCCCCTAATTTATTGTCAATTTTGCCTTGTCAAAATCATTTTTGCATATGTTCAACTTAATTTTTTTTATGGAGCTAAACTCAAAAAAGAATAGTAAATAAAGTAGAAACTAAATTTGTAAAAAAAGTTTTACGTGCACGTAGCAAAACAAAAAACCCAATAAATTGAATATGCATGTCCTTACATCTATTTTATAATATTAGGAGTTGAGATATTGACGACTTCTAAAGTTTTTTACATTCTTAACTTATGCCCCTGAAATAAAATTGTGGCTTCATTATTGGATGGAGCTGCCGATTTGAGACTTTGTTATTAAAAAAAATGTATTTTATAATAATAACTATTATAAGTTTTCATTTTTATATAGAACTATCACGTCATACCTGTGTATTTATTTCTAATATAATTCCATAATCAAACTCAGACTCTATTTTTAATATCTGAGTCTATCCTTCTATTTTAATCTTTCTTTCCCACCTTTCGGTGAACTACATTAAGCGTCAGTCTCCCGCTCCAATCAGCCAGAGAAAAAAGAGAACTCCATGCGCAGTGAGAGGAAAAAGAAAGGTAAAAGAAAAAAAAAATGGAAGAAGAAGAAGAGTGAAAAAAAAAAAAAGGGTTTAATTTCCCTAGCTCCTAAAATTACTTGCCTCCTCAACGACGGTAATTCATTCCTTTTTATATTCTCAATTCCTTGATCATCTTCTGTTTGACTGTGAAACTTCAACAATTAACAGAAATTCCGGAAGAGCATGATTTTCCTGGGAAAAATCTTCACATATCAAAGCGTCTTAAACGCGTAGTTTATTGGCCATATTATATAATTTATATTAGCAGACTGATTAATGATTGATCTGCCACGAAATTCAGAGCTCCTCTCTTTATATTAATTTTTTCCTCCCCGCAAAAAGATCTCAAATCAATAAATACAACTGATAGTTTTTTGTAATAATAACGTCGGTTATATTGAGCTAAAAAAAAATGTATATTAATAAAAAAAAGGACAAAACTAGTCACTTGATCAATCAAGAAGTATTACTCAACAAACACCAAATATCTTCTGATCATTTAGTGGATAATTTATTACCATATCTCAATCCATAAGTGCAACATGTCCCATATTTTATATATATATATATATATATATATAGACACACACACCCACACACACACATGATCGCCGACTAATCCCACTTTCTAGAAAACCAAACAAGATATTCATAAAGCCAGGAAGATTCCCACCCAATTTCAAAACTGCTAGAAAGTCTTGTTCCCAAATTCAACCAAAACCCATGTCTCAAACAATATCATCAATGCCCATCTTGATAATTCTCTCAACAATTCTCACCATTTTCTCATCCTTCTCAATTGCCTTTGAAAACGACATCATTATTAACAACTCATCGGCTTACCAAGTGCTTCAAGAATACGACTTTCCGGTTGGCCTTCTTCCCAAAGGAGCAACCGGGAATGAGCTCAACAAAGACACAGGAGAGTTGAAGGTTTACTTGCAAAAAACTTGTAGCTAGTACACCCTCAAGTACCAGCCGACCCCAACAGCGGTGATATCCGGTGGCAGGTTCGCAAACTTGAAGGGCGTGAGTGTTAAGGCGCTATTTTTCTGGCTCAGCGTTGTGGAAGTGGTCCGCGTCAGCGATGATATTCTCGGTCGGATGCGCCTCGGCCGACTTCGAGGTCGGCTACTTCGTCAGCAGTCCTCAGTGTGGCTGCGGAATGCACTGTGACGACTCTACGATCCATCAATATGTCGATGGTGTTGAGAGGAAGAACATTTCCTCTAGTTTGGTGAGCTTTTGAGAGGTAAGAGAGAGTATATTTATATTTCTTTGCTTAGGGAGAAGAGAATAATTATTGTGACGGCAGATCTATAGGTTTAAACAGCATTTACTATTATTTTACAGTAATTTTTTCTCACAAAAATTTAAATTTGTATTTAAATTTTTTATTTTAAACCTGTAAATTCAAACCGCTCCGGTGTCTTTTTTTTAGAGGAACCACCTCTATGTCTTTAGCACGTAATATGAGCGAATAAGTCAAAGAAAATTGTTTCGCCTTACGGCAGAGCAAGAGTTTTTAGTTTGTTCATAAGGTGTATTATTTTCTTTTAAATATGTACACCTATTATAAATTAGATCGTTAAAATTTAATTAAATGAATAATAAATTTTGCTCTGCCTTCCCTATAACTTTCTATGTAATAGTGCTGAATTATCTGTCATTGATTTTTTTTTTTTTGAGGTAATCTGTTTTATATTATTAAAAATCCTAGTGTTTTGTAAGATTAGGACTTCACTATTTGGATGTGGAAAGGGGGCGCAAAGAGTACTACTACTTTCTCTTAGAATAATACAACTACCGAAGATTATTTATTATTGCTTAATTATTAATGGCATATTGGCATGTTTATTCGAAGTTCAAATGTGATATTCGAGCTAATTTTTTTTTTTTTATTTTCTTATTAAGAAGCTCGAGGACCACGTTGATGGATTATTTAGTAGGCAGTTTGGTATTGAAATATGGAATATATTTTGTTGTCTTACAAAAATTGAGTTACAAAAAGGGCAAAAAAATGAAATTATGATTAATGACTACTAGTTGACCTCATTCGTTCGTGTGTGTATATATATGCTTGTGATATATATATATATATATTAAAAGTCATTAAAAAAGTTAAATTTTATTAAAAGTCCCTCAAACTTTTTTTCTCTTTGTAAATAGTCTTTGTGTTAACGTATGTACTAAATTCGATCCATGAGCTGGGGGACATATTGTCTTCCGATGTTAGGGTTCATTGAGCCCCCTAAGAGTGTTTAATCCTAAAATTAAATATCTTGGCCTTTTCTTTCTACCTCTTTCTTGTCGAAGATTATGGCACCAAGAATGAAATTTCAATATCGGTAGAGATATTAGTACTTTATATTTAAAGAAATTTTGAAAAAGTTATTGATACTTTCAAAAATATCGAGAAAAGTTGTAGAAATTATGTATATTTATTCTAGAACTTAATATTTCTATTTGATATTTTAGGACATGATAAAAACATTGTAAAAATACATATGCAAGTAAGTTTTGCATAAAACATAGTTGAAACAAACAAAAATCCTATAAGATCTCAATATGATTAGGATCCATCATGATTCAATAAAATATTAGAATAAACATGCTAATATATAAAGTGTGTAGTATGCTAGGTGATAAAAATATTATACTTTTATTTAATAGAACATTGATAACAATCATGATTCAATATTATTTACAGTTAATAGGAAATTGATAACATGATAACATAAAAACCAAATATAATTCATTAACAGTTGATATTCACGATTTTTTTTAAACTTTTCGATATTGATCCGATATTTCTCATATATTTCCAAAAATTGTGTAGAAAAAAGAATATACACTGCAACCTCTCTAATTATAACCTTTTTTTTTTTTTTTTGTTTTGATAATCTATCACTGACCTCTTTAACTGCATCTTTTTCTTTGAGTTTCACTAATTTTCTAAAAAAATTCATTTATGATTTTATCATAAACGTAAAGAAATTTTTATTCAATATCCAATGTCAAATAGGCTTGAGCTTTTATTTGTCCAAGTACCAGATTAGCACTCATGGAAATAATATCTTTCTTCTTAACCCGACCTGGTAGCAGTCCTGAGCCTTTGACCTGACCCAAGCACCAGTCCATACTAGTTGAAGCAAAAATTGGTTTTTAAAATATTTCTATCCGAATGTGTGTTTTTGCTGTTGGTTTTTTAAAAATTGTTTTAAAAAATTTCCTGCCAAACCTTTTGTTGTCTAAAGTAATTGAAAAAGGTTTCATTTTTATTTTTGAAAACATAACTTTAGAAATATTGAAGAGAAAAGGTGACCAAACAACTCACATATTTCGTCAAATTCTGAAGTTTTGTTGATCAAAATCTTGCATTTGATAGCGTGTCCTTGACCTTCTACTTCTTCTTTTTTTTCTCCATGAAATTTAAAACCTTAAACATTTCTTTTCTTTAGATATAATTTTTTCCGATGCATTTGAAAGTGATGTTGGAGTAACACGGCCATTTGTTCTTAAAGTTGCAACTAATAAAAAAGACGCAATCAAATCCTTTAAACATCATCCAAAAACTAAATTGAGAAATCATTTTCAAAAATTTCTCGTGCCCTTACTTCTTGAAGTTTCTTACAAATACATACATAAAATCGCTTTTCAAATTCAAAAATGTTATTAAAGCAAAATGACATTGAAAACGTGTGTTTTTTTCCTAAATCTTTTACTGTAAATGAAATATTTACTATAAATCTTTTTTTGGGGGGAAAAATGGGATTTTAACTCGCCCCATTGATGTGAATCCACTAAACTTCAAAAAGAAAGTTAATGGGCTCGTCCCTATAGGATGGCCGGGGTCCCTAGTGATGACAACTAGAGCCCATCTAATGCTTTCATCATGGACGCCTTTCGCCCGAAAAAGATACCTCTCCTGTCTAACTTGTTTTCCAATTTTAGTGTATCGTTTTAGACGCGAAATTTTACTAAACGACATTTTTAAAAACTCTTTTTTTTATAAATACCATAGATGATTTAGTATGCCACAATTTAAACATATAATATAAATAGTAATATGGTATAACTTTTAACATATATAAATATAATTTTTAAAAATATAACATAACATGTAATTTTTTCAATTTATAAAAATATAATTCATCACAAATATTTTAAATTAATGTTAAATAAGCATATATCATCTAAAGTTTTTTTTGAATTTTTTAGATATAAAATAGTAAAGCACAATAAAATTAATAAAAAGTGATACATCACTCAATTTACTCCTTAAACCAATCAAATAGCTCAAAAAAAAAAATCATGTGTGAGCGAAATTCGTAACGGAAGGCCATCTTATCACTACCACTAATTCCCTCCCCCAAAAAAACAAAAAACAAAAACTACTGAACCCACACGACACCGTCTCATTTTTGAAAGCTCTTCGATCCGTGAGCCAAGACCGATGTCTTGAATGTCAACGACATCTTCTCCATGTGGTCCGCCTTTTTCGCAGCACGTGGGCATCCTTAAGGACTAAGGACTCAAAGCATTAAAACGGGAACGCCGTGGTCTTACCACTTTAATCTAATATCTCCCCACCATCTTTTTTATCTTTTCCCCATCGCCCAGAATTATTTTTATTGTAATATATAAAAATTTTATATTATAGTAATTTTTTTAATTGTTATTGTAATATGTGAAATTTTTTTACTGTTTATAACTAATTTTGTGATAGAATCACAGTTCCCACCACTTTATCAAACACCCACTTAATCTAATATCTCCCCACCATCTTTTTTATCTTTTCCCCATCGCCCAAACCAAGAGGAATTATTCCCCAGAAAATAACAAATTTTTCGTCCCAAAAAAAAAGAAAAAGAAAAAAAATCCCGCAGATGGAGGGACCAGCCATGTCTTCCTCTTCCTCTTCTTCTCTCGCGATGATTCTCGCAATTCTCCTCCTCCTTCAATTGCCGTTCGCCACGTCATCGCCCACCAACGCCAGCGCCGCCGACGGCCGCGACAGGGCGACGGCGTACGATCTCCTCGAGTCGTTCGACTTCCCGATCGGCCTTCTCCCGACGGGCGTGAAGAGCTACGATCTGGACCTAGAGAACGGCAAGTTCTACGCCCGCTGGGACGGTCCGTGCAGTTTCTCCTTGGAAGGATCGTATCAATTGAAGTACAAATCCACGATCAGCGGTTACATAACCAAGGACAGGCTAACCAGCCTCTCTGGGGTCAGCGTCAAGGTTTTGTTTTTGTGGCTCAATATCGTCGAGGTGATTCGGAAAGGCGACGAGCTAGAATTCTCCGTCGGGATCGCTTCGGCGTCGTTTCCGATCGACAATTTCTACGAGTGTCCCCAGTGTGGGTGCGGATTGGATTGCGTTAATGGCGGAATCAGGAAGCTTAAATTGAAGGTCAACAGCCTTAAAGTTTCTTCTGTTTAGTGGTTAGTATTTGGGATCTGTAAAGATGCTCTTTTTTTATGGGATATATACATTTAAATGGTGGGTTTCGTTTTATATGTGGATTTATGTTATCATTTTTCCTTATTAATAACTTCTCTGGCCCCTCAATTTCTTATGCTGTTTATATAGGAGGTGACATGAGGGAATGGAATCTATTAAAGATAAAATAAACTAAAATTGTTGATCTTCAATGTTAAGTCGGATAGTGCCACGACGAAATTGGACTAATTTTTGGGTCTAATTGTAGTTTTTCTTATCTGTTTAGCATATTGAAATTAACCTAGTTTTTAAGTTATCAAACTAAGAAACATATTGTTAAAGCTTTGTCATGAAGTCTTTTTTCTTTTTCTACAAGCAACACAATAATGTGTGTATATATATATATTCACACACACACACACACATATATATGTCTTTGGCAATGAGAGAAAATAAGAATCTTTCACGGCTTGCGAGTGAGGATCAAATGGTTTGCGGTTATGATGGTAATAACGAGTTATTAGTCGAAGTAAGAAGGCACTATTAGAGATGAGCCAGGGTCTGTAGCAGACATAATTCCTGAGTACTGCTGTCTTTTGTATCTGAAGGTAGTCCTTGTTTCTGGTTTGCAATATTATGCAGAATCCATGTTCTGATACGCCATTAAATACAGCAGTGTATTAGATGGAGGGGTTGGGAGGCTCTTGAGACCAACTTTCGTGACTGCTTGTCGTTATTGCCTTTCAGTGCTCATTTTTTACTTTGACAGATTTGTTAGATATCTCGCAATGGGGAAAGAGAGTGGCTGATTGGCTTTCCTCCCTACTCTTATTTATTTATTTACTGATTTATTTAAAAGACTTGGATAGGGGTTTTTGAACTCTACGCTCCAAGGTAGAGTCAGGTTTGGACTTACTTCTAAACTATGTTTCAACCAAATATGTAAAGTATGCTCGCGTTGTTGGTAGATTTTGTCTCCTTTGTAATGCCAGTTCTTATGCTCTCTTGCTAGTACCCAATGTGCGTAGTCTTAGTTTTAGCCTTCGGAGCAAACAGAAAGTTTTAGCCTTTAGGATGAACTTACTGTGGTAGTGATCTATGAGCTGTGAGGCAGTTAGACGTTATGGGAGACGGACAAGAGGAAGTTTTTCATAAGAACAATGCTAGGGGTCCAACTTTTTTCTCAACTTTTTCTATACCAATTCATGTGCAGGCTAGTTATCATCTCTCCATTGCTGGATGCAAGTTTTTAACATCAATTGAAATGGCAATTTCTTAAACACCTACCAATAAAAGAAAGCATGCCACATTAAATGGGTATTGAAAAGTTTGAGACCCAACCATTATTCTCCTCTGCTTTTTTACTTTTTATGCTCAGCACTCCCTTTAGTAAGCTGGTGGTGAAATTTTAAAGTTAGGGTATAGAGTTGGTGGTTGTAGCGTGGGGGTTTTGTTTAAATTAGAAAGATTGGCTGGACATGTGGGTCCGCCTCGGTAGGAGTTTAGTCTGTAAAGTGGATGTGAATTGCTTGCATCAAGGCTGAGGCCAACGAAGTTAGCATTTCTTTTTTAATTCACAAGTGTTCTTGCTTCGGAAAACTGACATCAGGAAGGTTTGTTAGTTTGGACTCTGATGGATTCATACTTTAATCGTGTCCATGGTTTTCGTTGTTATCAAGTTCAATTATTCATGTTTGTCTATGGGAATCCTTGTATTTCAGGTTTGGAAAAATGGTGTGCTTACTTGGAGTTTCTTTCTACCTTTCTAGACAAGGTTAAAACTCAGTGGAGGTTAGGAAATATCTAGTTTCTGGAGTATTTTGTTAGTTTCAATTTATGTTAAAGTTCCTATTTTGTTCAATTCTGGTGGAGACAGAATGGTGCGACAAAAATATTGGTACAAGTAAAAATTTCTATACTTCAGTTTCAGGTGCTGGATGTTATTATTGTGAACATGTTGCACATAGATTTGTTGATCTTTTCTCATCCTACTTCCGTGAATAGAAGACTACAAATTTTTTTAATTGTTCGATTTGGTATTTTTGTGGTACACCCAAATATGAATAGTTAAAGATTTTATATTCATCATAGGCACTAAAATCACGATCTCGTGGATAATAAACATGTGTGAGTCTAACAGCATGCCCGATTACTGATTGGCATTGTCTGCAAGTGTAACAACTGAGGGGGTTTAGAAGTTAAAACATGATTAAAATAAATGAAGCAAATCATTTATCTTAAATTAAGGAAAACCTAAATTTATAAAAAAAATTAACAAAATAATTAGTTTTAATGAAAAATCTAATGTTTAAAACCAAAATAGGCATTATAATAAAACTTTAGAATTTCCAAGGGTTTAAATCTCATAACAATCTATAAGTTTACAACTTTTGTCAAAAGTAAAACATAAGGACCGCGTTGATCCATATAATTTTTATACATATATAATTAAAGGCAAAGGACATAATTGTATTAACACCGGCCATTCTAAAAAACCTGGTAGGTGCCACAAGCTCGAAGGGAGCATCACAAAACACATAAAAAAATGAGTAAAAGGTCTAGTAGGATATCATTTAATATACTTTGTATTTTGAATAAATGAGTATTTTATAACCAATTGAATAATCAAGTAAAAACGGATATGAGGCAGTCCAAACAAATTCTCAGTTCTCATCAATACATATATATCATATGCCAACGTACTTACAGTGCTTTAGCCAATCGCCCATGCTGTGGAGTGCCCCGATCGAGGTTTAAGGTCTTGCCCTATATCTTACAACCTAATTTCTATGGCTATAAAATCAACCATCAAAAGACCTACACATTCGTGGTGGCGTTTGAAAACTCAACCACCAGAAGACTTACACATTCGTGGCAGCGTTTGGAAAATCAATGTGCTCGGAATAAAAACATGAGAACATAGCAATATTTACATACATATACTTTTCGCTAGCATTTAGTTATGCAAAACAACATGTCATAAACAATTTATTTAGAACATGCTCATATCAAAGTATAGCATTATGGCCACAACAAAATCATTTAAAACATGGTTGTCAAAAAAAAGGATAAGAAATCTTATCTCTTTGGCAATATTTTCTATGGAAAGAATCTAAGTCTCATAAGCCCAATCCACAATAAACATAAGCTCCTAATGTTGCCCAAATCTTAACGATTCTCTACTCAAGACAACAAATAGCCAATAAGAAGACAATCAAGACTAAAATTCCATGTTATGCATCAATAGGCTTTTAGTGTGCCTTTTTGTAAAAATATGACTATGGAATGCAAATGATTTTTTTAAAGTTTTAAAACATGAAAAAGGAGGGGTGGGTGGGTTGGGTGGGGTAGTGTTTTAGAAGCATTTTTGCATCTCAAAATGTCAAGTATCGAAACCGGTAACGTCGGGACGTCCAAGGGGGTTAGAGGGAGGTGACAACCCATGGCTGCCACCATGCGGTCCCCCACTACATAGGGTGTGGTCAACCGTCCTTATCAGATTCAACTCTAGCCTGAATTTTTCACTCCAAATCAGTTTTTAATGCATAAAACTTGTCTAAAACACTTAGAAAAACATGCTAAAACATAAATGAATATTTCTCCTTAATTTTTCATGCCTAAAACATATCTAAAATTTTCAAGCACCAATTTTTACAAAACATTATAAGAACATAAACTAAATCTGATTTTTGAACCCTAAATCATAAAAACCTCAAATATGCAACCAAAGAATCCGAGTTTAATCAACCAAAACATGTTTCCAATCTTAGTATTGAATCAAATAAATAATTTACCCTTTGTTTATAGGAACAAATTTCATAGTTTTAGATATGCAACTTACTTTTAACATCAAAACCTCAAAACAAAAACTAATCTTTATGAAGCCAGAACTCATACTTAAGAACACGAATTTGAACAAAACTTTTAGATATAAAACTAATGAACTAAATTAGTTCACAAGGTTCTAACCTCAAATTATTGCTAGAATGGGGCTTAAGTTGATGGTGTTTACCTGTGCTATTGTTTGCAAAAACTAAGTCTTTGTTACTGAGTTTTAGCGCAGACATGAAACACCCGTTATTTTAACAGGTATAATTTTTTTATAAAAATCATATGAATAAAATATCACTTTAGTATTTCTTACTAAGTCTCCATAGGAAACATTCAAAATTTACCTATCACCCACCTCTACCAATCTTATCCTGCTACATTAATACTCAATTAAGTAGCCTCCTTCTCATTTGGAGACATAAAATTAATTCACCTCAACTACCATGAGACATTGATATATTTTTTCAACCACCTTTTTAATGCTTCCTTTATCTTCTTCTACAACTTCCCCATTTGCCCCCTCAATTATGTTGGCATTATTTGCTAAAAGTCTCCATGGGAGACATGATAATATTTTCTTTTAATGCTCATTTATTTCTTCCTACAACTTTCCTTATAAACCTACAATTATCTCCCGCTCCTCAATTATTTTGATGCCTATTTATTCAACCATCACCACTTCCTTCTCTAGTTTCTTATTCTCTCCTTTCTCACTTCAATTTCTAACTAAAGACACAAGGCATAAAGCTCTATTTATAGCCAAGTAACTATAATTCCCAGCCATGTTTGAAGCAGCTTTGCAGTCAATTCAAGCTTGATTTGTAACCCGGACTTTGGTGTTTGTCAAAGAAGATTTGAGATAGGTTTTCTTTAATTCAAACTTGGCTTTAGTATGTATTTTCTCCATATTTAATACATGTTTTCCTCATTATTTACAAGAAAGGCTAGAGATATGGTTTGATGATGATTTGGTATAAAACTCATGAGAATATATTTATTATGATGCATGCTGCCTATTTTGAAATTGTTTTGGAATTTTGAATAAGAATAGTATGCTTTGGGTTTAAGAAAAACTTAACATTCCATAAACCTTGTATTATTTCTATGGGCAGTAGCTCTTTCTTGAAATTCTGGGATTATATGAAAATAAATTTTGTAAATTAGTTTCATATTTTAAAAGTAGACATTCTAAGCTTTCCAACGAGCTATCATGAGCCTAAATCGGAGTTATATTTTATTTTCTATGAATTTTTCAATTCTCGGGTTGGAAACTAGTAAACCTATCAGTGTCAGTATACCACCCGTCTACCTTAAGTAAACCACCCAATAACTCATGTGCTAATTGTAGATAGTGAACCCAACTTTGCTCACATTCTAATCCCTTTATGTCTTACAACCTTTCCAAAACCATCCTAAGTGATTTATGAATCTTATTAGAGACTAAAGTATATAGATTTACACTTAATTCATTTATGGATGTGGTTATATGTTGTGCTTTAGTTTTAATTGTCTTTATGCATGACTTAGGATCAAAGGTGTGTGGAGTTAACGTTAATTAATTCTGAGATTAAAAGATTGTTGAGAAGCTTGAAAGGTAGAGATTCTAGTACTCATCTTTTGTGAGGTTTTTATGGAATTTAAATTGATTGTTTTACCACAAGATATATGTATCTATGTTGAACTACTATTATATGAGAATCACATATGAAACTATGACATAAACTTTCCCTATATTGATTAGCGAGGAACATAATGAATTAACATATGTTGTTATAAATTGAGAAGCATGGTTAGGAAAATTAGCACTGTAAATGATATTTGTATATAAAGAAATAGTGAGATGTGAAGAGGGCGGCGGTTACATCTTTGGACACGAATGCCCTAAAAGGTAAAATAAGGGGAAGGTGATGATGCTTTCTTGGGTCGAAAGTCCCAGAACGCACTGTACAGGAATCGACTTGGTGAGAACTCGGGGCTTGATGTCCCCTCACCGGAATACCCTCGAAATGTTTGGAGGGTGGCCAAGCACGCCCATTTGGGTTTCGATAAGTGGAGTGTTATTTTATGTAATGTGGATACATAAGAATAATAATGAATTGTAATATTTGTATATATGTATAAGTGTGAAACTTGGTAATGGTGAACGATGGTATCCACGAAATATGATCATAATAAACCTCATAATCTAGTATATGATGTAAATTAACTAACCATACAGTTTTAATGTGGTAATGAATAAAACCTTAAGGTGAGTAATGGTTTTCCCTACTGAGCATGTTGTCGCTCATTTCCTTATATTTTTCTCTTTTCAGGACTCACTAAATGTGAGATAGTTACAAGAAAAACAGTTAAGGAAGCTATGTAGTTATATTACGTTGAAATTGCTTCGAATGCAAAGAATGATCTGCATGATAATGTAAGCATCAATTGTTACTTTCTGTGACTGTATTAAGATTTGTTGAATGTTGAAATGATGATGATGACAGTTGTGTATTATTAAAATTTAAGGTGCTACATTAAACTGTGGTTTATTTATTTGTTTATGTTTTATTTTTATTTTTATTTTGAGAGTTTCTATTTAAGTCCCAGGCAAATTACTTTGATGTTTTATCTTTATTTTTTGATTTTTATTTTATTTATTTTTAAAAAACTGTTAGCCCCCATATAAGGGCGTTACAAGACAATGAGAGTGTGAGTGAGAAGAAAAACATGGGAGAGAATGGTTAAGAAGATATGGGAGTTTTGAGTGATTCTTTGATTGTTTAGTTTGAGAAAGTGAGGTAGTTTCAAGGCAAAAAACCATGGGCTATACATGTTTTTTCGAGAGATTGGTTTGTGTGTATATGAGTGTTCATGTGAAAATCTGATAGTGTATTTAGTTTTGCAAAAGTTGAGGTTTTAAGAGGGATTATTGAAATATGCGGCTTATGGGGAAATTAAACAAAACGGTAAAATATGAAAATAAATTTTTTTATAAAAATAAAAATAATATTAAAGGCTAATGACAACAAATTAAATTTAAAATTAAACTTGATCACGCTAATTGACCATGTCTACGTACTAATTGTAATTAATTAAAGTTTCGATATTACAGCTATTTTCCCCTAAAAGGAAATTCGTCCTCAAAATTAGAGCTTACCTAAAAAACAAAACAAGTATGGATGTAACTCTCACATCTTCAACTCAAGTTCTTAAGTTGCTTCGTCTACACGATGGTGTTGCCATTATACCTTGGCTAATGGAATTTTTCGTTGTCGCAAACTTTTCACCTTGTAATCCATGATTTGAATAGGCACTTCTTCGTAAGCCGTGTCCTCCTGGAGCAACAAGTCATACCATGGGATGATTACATCAAGATCTAATCAACAAATAAGACATGTAATGCACATATGACAACTTCGGTGGACGATCAAGGCAACACGCAACAACATCGACTTGTTGCGTAATCTAGAATGGACCTTTGTACCTTGGGGCAAGTTCACCCCTTACACCGAAACAAGCAATTCCTTTTCATGGGGAAACTTTAAGCCAAACATAATCACCTAAGGGTGAACAGCGGGCAGTTTGACGGTTTTTGGGGAGGTGCGGTGCGGTTTTTTGGGATAACGGGTTGACAATTAATCAACCCACAAACCGCCCACCACATAGCGGGTGGTTTCGATTTGGTTTTGGGTGGTTGCAGGCGAGTTGAGGCGGTTTAAACCTATTCTATTGCCTAATGTAATTTTTTGGACCTTTTTTTTTTTAAATGAAGAAAATTTGTAGAAAATATAAGATGATAATACATAAAGTATTCTCAACAACAAACAAGTTTGATGTCTAAAGACAGTGACCATATTTAAAAGTATAAATTAAGAAACATAATCATTCACTGCAACAAGAAACATCAACTACAGATGAAGTGATAAACAAAGTCAATAGTCCATAAAAATTAAAACCTATCCACTAGGTTCGAAAATAATAGAATGCTATAAATGAAATGATGAACAAAGTCAAGTGTTCTTTTTCTTTTCAAGGCCTTTCTCTACTAACTTACTTGATTTGAATTTTAATCACTTCACAAAATAATAAATAAGTAGATAGGTTTAATTTTTTTTTTTTTAATATATAGGCGGGCGGGTTCGGGTTGAACCCGCCCGCAAAAATTTAAAACCAAACCCGCCCACCGAATATATTGGTGGGCAGGTTCAACCCGCCCGCCAGTGGGTTGTTAACAAAAACTCGCTTTTTTCAAGATAGGCGGGTGCAGGCGCGGGCGGTTGGTGGGTGCGGGGCGGTTTTTGTACAGCCCTATAATCACCCTCCTGGAAAGTAATGATTGATAAAATTTTAAAATTAAATAATATAATTTACATATTTAAGTCCAGGATTTTTCTCAAAAATTTCATGTTTTGAATTATGATTAAAGGATTCGTGGAATCAATATATATTCCAAAATTCTATAGTAAATATTAAAGCTAAATTCTTGAATAATTCATTTGATAATTTCTACAATAAATTAAGGCATAAGAGATTTTAATTTGTAAATAACTTGATAGTTTAATTTGTAAGAATTTCAACTACAGTGCGATGATAACAATGTGTCTAAAAACACTCTATCATGAAAAAAAAAAAAGAAAAGAGAAATCCTTAATTGTGTAATAGTTAGAACTCATATTGCACATGATAGAACAATGTAAACTTAGGATATGTTTAGTTCATGTATTTTTTGAAGGGTTAATGAGACAATTGGCCCAATTACGTTTATTAAATTAAAATATGACTCTACTTTGTAAAAATTCTACAAATATATCATAATGATATCATTAAAATTATTTATATGTAATTATATCATACAATATGTAATATCATTAAGATAATTACTATATTATTAAAGACATTTTTAAGATATTTTAAATGTTGTGTTAGATTTTAATTTCATAACAATAATTTATACACATATTATAATTTTTTCTTTTTTGAACTCAATGGACTCAAATTTGGATTCGAGTATCAAGAATCTTTCGGATACATGTTTGTTTCCCCTAAAATACGAATCATTTGAGTATCAAGAATCCAAGTTTTCAGAATTCTCATTCCCCCTAAACTTACTTTTAATGCTCTGATATCTCTGCTAAAGTACAAACAAAAATTCTCTCTCTTATATTTAAGTAAAAAAAATCACAACTTCTTCATTTAATATCTAATTGAGATGATTCTTTTTTCACTGTGTTCCCAATGAAGAGATGAATAAATCAAGATCCATATTACATATTTTTTAAGATCATTAACATTAAGATTTTATTAGATTTATTAATAAATAAAAAACTACGTTTACTACCTCTCCAAACATAAATTTTAATTTTATTCCATACTCAGATTAAAACTTAAATGCACATCCAAACATCAATTCAAATAACAATTCATACACAAACTCAAATCCTAAATCAAATCACACTAACTCAAATTAAATCACTAATTTAAATTTTGGTAAAATTAAATCACTAATTTAAATTTATTTACCAAATAGACCCTTAAATATGGGGACACACAAGGTCTTTCAAGTCAAAAGAGATAACTTAATCAAAAGAGGTAACTCAATGTTTTTGAGAATAAAGAGCCATTATTATTAAATAAAAGCATTCATTTAACGCCACAAACAACCTTTATTAAGGGTAGGAATCAACTGATTAGCCTATTTTTCTTTTTATAAAAAGAAAGCAAGTGGTAGGCTGCTATAATATTAGCCTCCCAAAATACATTACTTAATGCAAATTATATAGGAGCAAACTTATAACCCAGTTGCACAAAAAACGCATAGAGTTGCTAAGAATTTAATTCAGAATTCGTTACAATATTATTCGATGACAATAATAGATAGGTTACATATAACATCAATATTGACAGAAGAGTTACATGTATGCCGTCATCAAAAACATCTTCTAGCCAAGGAAGAGTTTGTGGGATTAATAATTTATAAAAATTCCTAGCACAAAACTAGAGCCCGCCGAGCACAACGGTCGTCCCCTTTTTTTTCCCATTAACTTTTTTTTTTTTCCTTTTTTGTCTTTTTTTAATTATTAATCTTAATTAGTGCTTCTTCAAGAGCATAGCGCGTAGCTCAGCCACGTCAATCTCCGGAGAACCATTCTCCGGTCTGTAGTAACCGGTGACTGGGTCGGGACCCCACGAGACCTTCTCGGAGCTTCCGACAACATTTTCACCTGACTTCTTCGCGACGCTTCTAGAACCCGCCGTCGCGCCTCCTCTTGCTACGCTTGACACAACTCCTTGCGACGCCGCCGCCGAGTATCCACGCCTAAACGATTTAAGACAGAGAAATAAAAAAGTTAATTATAACACTAATTTTTTTTTTAAATTAAATTAAATTAAATTAAATTATTTTTTATTTTATTTCTTTTTTATTTTTTGCGCCGAGAGTGAGTTTGCGTAAAGCAGGGCGAAATTTACGGGGTAATTTTTCTTTTCTAAGAAAAGATTTAAAAAATATTGCAGCACAAAAAGGAAAAAAATTTCAAAGAAAAGATGTGAGAAAAGAATGGATTTTGTTTGGAGACAAAGAAGAGAGAAAATTTTTATGGATCTGCTTGGCTGTAAAGGACCACAAGCGAAAGCAAAGGATAAATTTTCGAGAAAACAGAGAAGAAAAAAGAAACGAAGAATCCTCAGCACTCGCCGACATGGATACGAAGAAAAGGAAAAACGGAAAAGAAAGAGTTTCGATTGATCTGCTTGGCTGCCAAGAAAACAGAGGAAAGGAAAGGAAAGGAAAGGAAAAATCTTCGAAACTAAGAAGAAAAAAGAAAGAAAACATAGAAATCTCTGTACCTGGTGATGGCGGTAGAGAATCCATCAACGACGAGAGCGGTGAGAGCCTTAACGCTGGAGAAAGAGCGAGCCATTTTGCTTTTTTCTTTTAAATCAAATATTCAAACTCCAAGAGACAATCTAACGCGCTGCTGCAGAAAGCTATGTATTGACTTCTCCGATTGAAAGAGAAATCCTTTTTTTTTCTGGCTCACTACAGCAGCGAAGGAAACAATCTCTTCTCGTTTCTCGCTCCTCTCTCTCTCTCAAGCTCTCTACAATGGCTTCCTAGGAATTGTGAAGATGGGTTTGAAACTGGGCGATATGAGAGCCCTTATATTGAGGACGAGAGAGCAGCGCGCTGGAGCGAAACGACGTCGCAACGCGAAAAAGGCGTTAAAAACGGAGAACTCCGTGATAAGGGGGGCCCACTCGTTAACTGCCACCTGCTCGACGTTGCGAAGAGCCGTTGCCTTCTGTTTGTTTTGTCTTTCACGTGGGAGTGAAATTACGAAACGGTCGTCTATATAAATCGCGTGTTATTTGCTTGACCGGGTTTGTCATTGTTAGTGCGGGCACCATCATTGATCATCAACTTGATGATAATGACTTGATCGAACGGCTGAGACCTTTCATCAGCGTAATGAACGGCGAAATGTCCGCGCCAATGTGGAGTCCAGAAACATGATAATGATAGCGGTGCGTCGGTGATGTGACATCAGGGCCGTCCACGTGCAATGGAAAAGGGTTTGCGTGGACGAGGCGGCGCAGTTTCTCGAATGAATTTCTCGATTCATGGAAGGTTGTCACCACGTTGGACGAAAATGCCAACAGGGTCCCAGCTAAGTCAAGGGTCAAAAAAGGGCCACTAGCCTGGTCAACATCTGTTGCTTCGCACTTCTACTTTCCTTTCGGCCGCTTTTACACTTCGGCCGGCGAAGATGCCAAGATTTGGGAAGTAGTTTTTCTTTTATATTGCTTGATAATAAAATTAGAGAAAATATCTTGATAATTAAATTAAAGAAAATATCTAACCTCGTGTTTGTGATATACGTTAAACTCACGAATTAAATTGTTTACAGTGTAAAAATATATACTATAATGTAAATAAAAAATATACTATAATATAAATCTTTTATATACTATCGTGTTTAAATTTATTGCCATATATCTTAAAAATTTTTAAATTACTTATTAAAAAAGAAGATTCAATTATGATTAAAATAATATTTAATAAATTATTTGTGTTGTCAAATATTTTCTCCAATAATTACCTTTGAAATTGCAAGAATTAAAACATGGTGACGAGCCCTCGTAAAATTATAATTTCATTCTCAAATTTCTCTTTACCAAAACAGCCAACAATCCTTTTGCTATTTTCAAATCCCTTCCTTTATTTGTTCATCTTCCTTTTCTTCTCTACCAAACATATGCTTAGGGAGTTTTATAATGGAGGAATGTTTTATTTTTTATTTTTCCTTATCAATCAAAAAAAAGCGTTTTAGAATTACCTGTATTCTTTAAGACAAAAAGGCAAAAAATTATATGACGATAATTGCATTTTTGGCACATTTACTTTTGACTTTATACATACCAAAACAATACTAGCAGGTAGCAAGTACCAAGGATAGTTTCGGAGCAAAAACAAAAAAAATAAAAATAGTACCAAGGATAAGTTATTAACCAAAAATAAAAAATCAAAACGAATCAAGATAGTTTATCATTTAAGCTCTTCAGAGGATTAATTTTCTTTATAATTAATAGTTATGTAAGACTTTTAAAAAATATATTTATTCATGTCATTCTTTAAAAAAACATTACATTACAGCTTATCAATATTATATGTTTAAATTATGCTTCAACAAGCACATAAACCAACAAAATTTAAGAATTCAGTGTGGACTATCGAGAGCTTGTCTCTCGACCTACCACAAAATTCACCACACCCTTTTAGTTTCCTTTTATTTATTTTATTGGCAAAACTTGGTACAACAAACATATTCATCTTATTAATCAATATTGTTATTTTAATTATTGAATTAATTTTTTAATAGTTTAATCTATAGTTGAAAATAATTATTCTATAATCAATATTGTTATTTTAATTATTGAATTAATTTTTTAATAGTTTAATCTATGGTTGAAAATAATTATTCTATAAATTTTTAATGTAGATGTTATAAGGTTAAATTGACAATTAGATTAACAATGTTAGCTTAAAAAAAAAAAAAGCAAAACAAAACAAAGAGCAAAAAAAAAAAAAAAATCCTATCTTAAGAGCTCATTTGTTTAATTTTCTATCTTCAGGGAGAATGAGAAAAACTAGTGGCAGAGAGGTTTCTTGAAAAGGGAAACAAGAAACCGCCATTTATGATTTAAAAAAAAAAAAAGAAACCAGTGGCCAGCGCCACGCGGACATGCACTACGGGCTGTTGTGCTTCGCTTTCGGTCACGGGTCATGGGCGATGCTCCCCCAATCAAAAGCTTTTCTCATATAGATATTTTTTAGATTATATATGTGCTCCAATTTTTTATTATTAATATCTATTACCATAATATTATTTTTTTGTCCCTTATTGCGTTTTATTTTCTCCTGACGCCCGACCACCGCCACACAGAAAGATCTTTTCTCTTCCACTTGCAAAACACATTTTTTTTTTAGGCAAGATAATACATACATACATACATATATATATATATATATTGCAAGAGAGAGCACAGAGGCTCACGCTCGTTACTCTGCCCGATTTGTCCTTCAAGGACAAATGGCAATTGATAGGCCTCCCGACTTATAAGTTATGTGTGTGAGTCTATATATATATATATATTAGTTTTTAATGCTTATGCCCAATACTATACATATTTTTAATAAAAATATATTTTAACCACATATAATATTATAAAAATTTAACCTTATTAATTTTATAAATTTTTTATCAATTATTTATATTGTTATAATAGTTAGATTTATATTAAATGACGAACAATAACAGTGATCATTGTGTGTATATATATATATATAAAGTATGAGATGCCGTGATAAAACACAAAACCGCGGCGTGAAATGCCCATCAAAACTGCGGCGTCAAATGCCGCGGTAAAATCATTGTAGATTTTTTTAATTTTCTTTATTTCTCTTGTCGTTTGTCCATGAATATATATACGCGGCTCAAACAGCCTCATCTTATAAATTGTCACAAGACACATGTATGTAGACAATATTAAACACCGTGAAAAATCCATTATATTATACTTATTTTTACGACTTTTTCTACTAAATATTTCCAACGTTCATTATGTTTGTTGCATTTCTTCAAACAGTGGAAATTGCCGCCACATTTTGCTTCAAATACTGTTACTTGGAGACCATAACTGAAGATATCATATGATGATTATTAGTCAAAACAACCGGCTAGCTGGTAGTTAGTCATATCCTTCTTAGTCCACTGATTCATGCACTTGAAAGTTGTAAATTTGCAAGCATTTCCGACAGAAGTCCCACCATACATATGCCAGCGTGTGCTTCTTGTTCTTTGTCTAGAAATTAGAAACCGAATTATGAAGGAAAATAAATAATTAAAAGTAAATTGAAACTATATTAAAAGTAAAGAATTATAAGTGAAGTGCCCAGTAATACTACAATATTTTATTAGAAAGATAAATGAAGAATATAAATTTAAAATTAAAAAAAAAAGAAAAAAAAATCACACCAACATGTATGACCTCCAAAAATTAACAAATATAAATCGTATTTAAAAAAAGCTAAACAAACAATATTTTAAAAAAAGTGATATGAGATGAAATTAAATACATAAATAAGATTGATGCATGAGGTGTGGAGAATGTACATGCTATATGGGTAAATCTAGAGCATTGCATTTGAAGTTAAAAAAGAATTAGTTAGTGTGGACCATTGGATTACTTGGTTGAAGAACCAAAAAATTACAACATCATTCTCCTTTCCATTTATGTTACAAATTCTATTCCAAAAATAGTATCTTTATATATATATATATTTTTGTGATACATCAACTATCACTTTATATAGTGTCTGATGTACTTATATACATACATATATATATATATATATATATATATGATGGTTGTTAAAGAACAGGTACATCATATATCTGATGGTTGTTAAAAAAAAGGTTGAACCGTTGAAGTAAGAAATAATAAAAAAAAAATTTTAAAAAAAACTAAAAAGTTAAGGCTAAAGGGTCAAATATACCCGTAAGTTGAAGAATAAAAAAAACAAAAATGAGGTGTTCCCTCTTCTACATTGATACTAAAATTGTTGTTTGGAAGCTTGTGTCGATTAAATTGAGATAATTCCTAAATGATAATGTTACGATATTTAATTTATTTATTCTGCTTATAATTAGTTAAATTAGTGCAAATTAACCAATTATGCCAATTCATTTATCTTTTGTTCTTTAAATTATTAGGCTTATCTCAATTTTTTATTTTTTGAGGGAAGGCTTATCTCAGATTTTGAATGGATCAATATGCATTATGGGCATGTCCTCCTTTTTTTTTTTTTTTTATTTATTATGGCATTATCTATCTTAGAAAATTAACGTATAGTAGAATGATAATTTAATGTTTATCAGTTGTCCTTTAAGATTGGTTTGCCTATCATTCAAATTTGAGAATTTGGACAAACAATAAATATTAAATGCTTAAAATACTTGAGCATTAATGAAATGCTTATGCAGCTATGAGTTGTCAAAACATCAATGGGAAACAACATTGAGACAAAAAAAAAAAAAAAATTGAGACAAAAGATCTGAACTCAATTATGGAAAAAGAAATGTCGTACATAGTTTGAAGGGCTGTAACGTTGTGCGATCAAGTAGTAATCTCTTTGTATGAATTAACGAAAAAGGGTGCCAAATATTTTTTTTATCAAGCGGGAGTTTTGTATCGAAGGTCTTGGTTCCCCTCAAACAGCCATGGTTACCAGAATTTTCCCTTTTGGTTCGTGACCCAGGCTAAATGATAAAGTTTACGTTCTTCATTCAACTCTATAAAAAGAGACTTTGGAATTAAATATTGCTGAAGGTGTTAAAGCATCGTTGCATTAATTAGGATTGAAAAATTACATCTACCATAAGAAGACCAGAATTCACCTATTACGCTAGTTGATTTTAAAAAACGTTAAACCTAAAGTTGCAATGTATATATATTTTATATACATATATAATTGCATAGTTAACAAAAAAATGTAAAATAATTAATAAGATTGAATTTTATCACCCCACTTCATCACTTATTGTTAAAATATACCTTTATTAGTAATATAACCATTAGAAACAAGTCACTATATACATACATATATATAAATATATATTAGTATGTATAAATGCTATGATGTTTGTTCTATCTAGTTAGTTAGCTTCTTTGCTTTTCAAAAGAATGAAAAATGCTTTCAAGTGTAAAAAAAAAAGAGTTATTCACGAACTTTTAGCATCATGTAACAAATAATTTTACTATTGCAAAATTACGCTTCACGGCCACAAATATATAATTAAGTTTACTTGTAAATAATTTGCAAACGGAAGTTATTGATATTGCACTATCTAATCTTTGCTTCTTTTTTTTTAACTATATGCAATTGATTACAAGAGTCGCAATATATTAAAATATAATCTGTAGAGGTGTTGGAAGACTTCGTGATCTTTACAACTAGTGTTCAATATGTACCAAATATATTTTATTTCGCGCCAATATGTAACTCATCTGCTTTCTTGCGTATGCATATGTACTTTGACATTTACATCACGAGACATTAGAGAGAGAAACAATCTTCTATAAGTTCTAACTTATCATAGTATATTCCACTTTTTTATTGACCAAACATAAAGAATCAGTCCATAAATCCTCAAGCAATTTTCTAGTGGGAATTAAAAAAAAATAATCGACTCCTAGGACTCCACCTTTTAACCGTCACATCATATATCAGAAATATACTACTCTATCAGTATATATCCTACCAGTAGAATTCTATCTTTTAACCATCGGCTCGTATATCAAAAACGTACTCTATGAGCCTACAAGAGAGAGACTCAAAATCCCACATGAAATCAAAATTCGCTACGTATATGAAAAGGAGTGTATTTTAAAGATTGGTTTTGGTTAGCTTTTTTCTCCCTAAAACAAAAAAGTCTACGCATCTTTGTCAACAAGCTATGTGAGACAAGTCACGGCATTTTTTAATTCATTTGATGATTCCTCTCTACGCTGGACATATATTTGTTTCAATGAGTCACACCCCATTATATAGGTGACAACAAATTAAACATAACATAAGTGGATGAAAATTTTGCTCTCTTGAGAAAAGAAATGTACTATGACGTCGATGGAGAGAAAACAAGTTACAACGCAAGATTGAAGCTTTATTAGCTAATAAATTTTCAATTCTATTCATCGAGGCAGTATCACCACAAATCAAAGTTATTTATATATACTTTTTGTTTTACACACCCTGATTTAAACGGCTATATTGTAAAGATTTCAACGGTTATAATATTTTCGATAAAAAATAGTCGGGTCTCACACATTAAATTGTCAACAAACGTTTATTTAGAGTTCCATATACGTTGTACCAAGTCAAAGACTGTCTACAATAATTGTGAGTCCGGAAAAATAATTTTTCCAATTAGGCAACTGGCATGAAGGCTTATGGCTTATCCATATTTCCATATAATTAATACTCTCTCCATAGTCCATCCTTATCGTTCAATAGCTTAGCCTTGGTGAAATGAGAAAGCGACACTTTACTTTTATTAAAGGCCAATATTCTATTTTAGCCAAAAAAAAAAAAAAAAAAAGCCAATGTTCTGAACGTCCTATTATTTTGTATTCGAGAACCAAAGAGACTTTATGACGAATATTGGCATGGAAAACTTCTTGAAAACGACTTGAAAAAATGTACCAAAATGGAGTTTAGTTGAAGAGGTTCGTTTGAGGACTTTGGAGTTGTAGGATTCCTATAAAATTCCTAATTCTTAAAGGGTCAGTTGCATACATTTGTGGATCTGAAATTATGTTGGAAATAGCCTAAAAATAGCCTAAAAAAAAAAGAGTTTGTAATCAATGAATCTTCAGTGGACTCAAATACAAGCCACATTTTCTTTCAAAAGAAATTTATGGGGAGCACAATGAAGTAAATGCAAGCCATAAATTACACTCATCATATCAAAACACAAATGCATTCATGTACCATGTAAATTAAGTAAAAAAAAAAAAAAATTCAACATTTAACTCAATTATTCACATAAAATATAGAGCCACATAAGTATTTCTGGTTGCAAATTTTTAGAGTGTGAGTTCTTGAGAGAGAATTGAAAAATTATTCTAAAAATACGGATCGTTGGATTGGAGTAGTGGCAATTAAACCTTTTTAATTTGAACTAGAAAAATTTGAAGAGGGTGGTTTAAATTGCATTCTGAACTGGTAGTCTGATGTTTGGATAATGGGAAAAAAGATATGACTCTCTATTTTATGCATGTTCAGATGAGAGAAAAAGATGAGTAATAATGAACATGTTGAAATGAAAATTTTGAATGGGAAAATATTCATTAAGCAAAATGGGTTCAATTCTTCAAATTATTTTTGTTTGAACCGACATTTTAATTTGCTGTCCTTTTTCTTGCCAAACAGCCTTGAAGTCTTTTTTTTAAGAGGTTTGACTCTTTGGAGTTCTACCCTTGTAGGATCTTAATAAACTACTCCTAGTTCTAATTCATAGTTGCTCAAATTTTAGGGGTTTGAGATGAGGTCAGTTTTAGCCAACTAACCAAGCAAAATAAATAAATAAACAGGTAGTTTAGAGGAATACTATTTTTATTATACTATTTCAGTTTAACAGTGTAAGCTTAATTTACACATAAAAGATAGAAATAAATAACTATATTTCAAAAATAGTAGTAGTGGTGCAAATGGAAATTAAGAAATCTACTAGGGGGAAAAAAAAGAGAAGAACAACAACAACAACAACAATAAACCAATAAAAGCCACATGTAACATTCACCATACGTAACAAACAAACAAACAAACAAACATCAATAAAAGCTCAGCTTTTTTGAATAAAATCTACATTTGAGTTTCGTTAGTCGCACGTACATAAATACGTATGTATGTATTTATATATTTATTTACACAATTGAAAACCAGTTACCTTTTTTTTTTGGAACTGACACAGAACTGTGTAGAAACCAAATTAATATTAGCAACATCATATCTTTGGACCTTTAATCAACAAATGCCATATTTGTAATTTTTTTTTTTGGGTTGTGGAAAAGAAAAATTATCAGAAATTCAAAGTAACAAATTTAGAATACTCAAAATACCCTAAATAGTGTCTTATCAGGATATTGATGATAGCCAATTATCAACCTTTGTTCCAATGGTTGGTTACCACGACGATATCTTGCTGTAATACTAAAGGTATTTTATTGTTGAATTGAAAACTCCCAGTTTCACTGTGCAGTGACACCGTAACAGTAGTCCGCGCTATAGATGATTTTTTCCCAAAATATTTAATTAAAGAGTTATTAGTGCGTTGGGTTTAATTTTATTCGATTATTACTCTTTTCTATTTTCAAGAATTTTCAAGAATTTGAGCCAAGAGGTTTGATCACATCTCAAAAATACTTCCAAATCCAAGATGTTCTACACGATATCAAAAAGATCATAAAATTCAAAGAGGGAATTAGTGTTTGTTTGTTTGTTTGAGGAGTCTAATAAGTTTGAACTCAACTTTTAAGCGAGCACATGAGTCAAAAAACAGACCCAACTTGAATTTAATTCATAGTTTTTAAACTTTTCATCTCAAACCTAAAACGTTCAAACCAACAACGAACGTCTGAAACAAACGGGCCCTTACTAGTAATATTCATGTTGCACGGACAAGATACTCATTGTCGTGACAACCATGCAGCCGCAAGCCCTTGTAGAGGCTTGTCGTGCCACAACCAAGTCTCCCTCGCGTGGGGTTGCAGCAACACCCGGGCTTATCGCTCGGACGACCTTTGCACATTCATCCCAACCGTAGACCACGTTGTCCACGATTGTCTCTTGTTCTTCAATTCTAGCGAGGTTCTCAATTCCAAATCGAACGCCTCCCTTCCTCGTAATGGCAATGTCCCTCTGAAGCAAATACATGACAGAAGCAGCGCAATCTGCCTCTTGAAAGAAAGTCCACAAATAATTTTTCAAAGAGAGTAAGAGAGAGAGAAAATTAAGGGGTATTTTAGCTATCTAGGAGAGTGTGTGGGAGAGAGAATTAAGGGAAATTTTCCTTTTAACACGACTCCTTACTTTTGTATCATTGTTTTAAAGTTCTTTTTTATCAAGTTAATATACATGGAAGAAAGTGAATGCATAAATCTTATAGACTTTATAATAAAACTTGACATTTATATTATATCGCTAAAGGTATTTTTTTAGATTTCTCAAAAAAAAAAAAAAAAAAGAAAAGAAAAGGAGAGTCCTAATTAAAATCGTTGATGACTTGAGGAGAAACATTTTTAAAAAGTTCATATTAGAATCTACAACTCATTTGAAAAGATCTAATTCTTATTTACACCTAAAAGTGATATGATGAATGATTGAGCGAATAAGATGAATCCACATCAACAAATTTTAAATATTTTATTATCTGGAAAATTTGAACTTAACTTTCTCATAAAAGTGATATACATGGATAATCACATTTCAAATATGGTGCACAACCTAATGTACCACAAATAACTAGCTTATAAGCTATCACTTCAAATTCACTTGAAAGATCTCTTAGAAAAAAAAAAACAAGGCAGCATGCCACAACTTGTACACATTTTTTAATTTATTTTATAATTTTTTATGGTTCAAATTTATGTAATGTTTTGTTAACTTTTGACTCACGAATGTTCATTTTAATCTTATAGGGCTAAATATCAGTGCCGATTCAAATTTAAAGTTTTATCGATTCTTCAAAATTTCTCTAGATCTTGAGCTTGAATTACCTAGTGGTGTTAGTTCAGACCGCCTAATCATGTAGGCCAAAAGAGAAAATGGGCAGGCTAGGTTAGACAGGCTCACATTAAAGATAGAGTTGGGTTAGCCCAACCTTACCTGGAGATAAAGAGGGTAGGCTCAACATCAGTGAGCCTGTGGTCCAGTCAATTTTTTATATATTAATAGTAAAAAGGGAGAATAAAAAATTAACTCATAATAAATTGGGAATAAAAATAAATTGGCTAAAATATAATAGTGTTTAGTAAATAGCCTATTTAGATTAAAATAAAATTTACTTTTATATAGAACGACGTGGAAGGAAATACGAAACAGCAGCTAGATAGCAGAAAACAAAAACGAAAAAAAAGAGAAGAAGAACAAGAAAAAAAAAAAAGAGAAAGTAAAGTTAAAAATTTAAGTGTTTAAGAAGAGAATAAGATTCTAAAATTTTCTATTTACTTTAATATTTTTAAAACTTTGCTAGTTACACATGTTAAGAATTGAAACTACGTTGTTATTCGATGCAATTTGCCTGATGCGAGAATAAAAATACGAAAATGCTATGCAGGCTGATCCGGTCCAAATCTTAATTTACATCAAAACTAGTCATAGCCCAAGTCGATTTTTGTGGCCCGGGCCATGTCTGTGTCCAAGATCCAAATGCTTGGGCCACTTTGTCACTGTTTGGCTCGGCTCAAATTGGCTACTCCAAAATAAGCAAAAATAAGCAAGGTGAGAATTGACCTAATTGCTTTTATTAAATTAAAATATAATTTTAATTTATAAAATTTCTATAAATATCTTATAATAATATCATTAAAATTATTTATATGAAAATATATAATACAATATATAATATTATTAAAATAATTATTATATCATTAAAGATATTTTTAAAATATTTTTAATATTATATTAAATTTTAATTTTATAATAATAATTTAGATACATGTTGTAATTTTTTCTGGCCTAACCAAAATAGGGGCAAACCCAAGCCTGTAAGACATGGCGCCGCCCCTGTACTCGCCTAATTGCATTGAACGACGGCCAAAAAGAGACGGCTTTTCCACAGGTAATTGTGTAATCAGACAAATCTCGCGTAAACCCTGCAACTGGATTTTAACTTCCCAAAGTCTCCTGATCGCATTCGAATTCAATTTCAGTACGGGAGAGGGAGAAAAATGGCGGACACAAACACGGGCACTGAAATCCCTCCCAACGTGACCATATACATCAACAACCTCAACGAGAAAATCAAGCTCGACGGTACCCACTTACTCACTAATTCCAAGCCTCTTTCTAATTTGCTTATTGCCTTTTGAAATCAAATGTTGTGTTTTTGGTTAATTAAACAGCGCTGGAGAAGTCTATTGGATTCTTCAAATTTTCTCAAGATCTTGAGCTTGAATAGCCTAGTGGTGTTAGTTTACAGGCCTAACCCATGTGGGCCAAAAGAGAAAATGGGCAGGCAACGCTGGACAGGCCCACATTAAAGATCAAGTTAGGTCGGCCCAACCTTACTTGGAGATAAAGAGGGCAGGCTCAACTCGGTGAGCCTGTGGTCTAGTCGATTTTTTATATATTAATAGTAAAAAGGGAGAATTAGAAATTAACACATCATAAATTAGGAATAAAATAAATTGACTAAAATATAATAGTGTTTAGTAAATAGCCTACTTAGATCAAAATAAAATTTATTTTTGTATAGAATGACATAGAAAAAAACACAAAACAGCAACGAGACAACAAAAAAACAAAAACGAAAAAAAAGAGAAGAAGAACAAGAAAAAAAAAGATAAGGTAAAATTAAAAATTTAAGTATTTAAGAAGAGAATAAGATTCTAAAAATTATATTTACTTTAATATTTTTAAAACTTTTCTATTTATACATAATAAGAATTGAAACTATGTTATTCGGTGCGATTTGGCTGATGGGAGAATAAAAATATGAAAATGCTATGCAGGCTGATCCGGTCCAAATCTTCATTTTCATCAAAACTAGGCACAGCCCAAGTCGATCAATGAGGCCCGGGCCATGTCTGTGTCCAAGATCCAAATGTTTGGGCCACTCTTTGTCCCTGTTTGGCCCGGCTCAAATTGGCTACTCCAGAATAACCCAAATAGGGGCAAACCCAAGCCTGTAAGACATGGCTCCGCCCCTGCACTCGCCTAATTGCATTGAACGACGGCCAAAAAGATACGGCTTTTCCACAGGTAATTGTGTAATCAGACAAATCTCGTATAAACCCTGCAACTGGATTTTAACTTCCCAAAGTCTCCTGATCGCATTCGAATTCAATTTCAGCACGGGAGAGAGAGAAAAATGGCGGACACAAACACGGGCACTGAAATCCCTCCCAACGTGACCATATACATCAACAACCTCAACGAGAAAATCAAGCTCGACGGTACCCACTTACTCACTAATTCCAAGCCTCTTTCTAATTTGCTTATTGCCTTTTGAAATCAAATGTTGTGTTTTTGGTTAATTAAACAGCGCTGAAGAAGTCGCTTCACGCGGTGTTCTCTCAGTTCGGGAAGATTCTGGATGTTTTGGCCTTCAAGACGCTCAAGCACAAAGGCCAAGCATGGGTCGTCTTCCAGGACGTCTCTTCCGCCTCCAATGCTCTTCGCCAAATGCAGGACTTCCCTTTCTACGACAAGCCTATGGTACGCCCCTTTTCTTTGCTATCTTTTATACCCAATTGTTTCTTTTTTGTTATATGTGAATTTTAACAACAATATGTTTTTTCATTCTCTTTTTGTATTTGGGGATATTTTGTTGTAAAGATTGCACTTTTCATGTTATGGTGCTGTTTATTTGTTCAATAGAGTGGACTTAGCCAGTCCATTTAAGACTTTTATTTGTAAAATGGTTAAATGCTGCCACTAAAGCTGGGATAGGGTTAAGTTAAGTTAGGGTTTAGTGTTTTACATGTAAACTTTTAAGAATTAGACGCCCCTAATTCTTAACTATTAATAAAATTACAAAAGGAAAGAGAGTTACGTCGACTTTCATCCCTTGTAATAATTCATTGCGGTCCATGTGTTGTCTCCGTGCCAAGAAAATAATTAGGCTTCACAACTTACAATAACCATAGGGAATAATTGGTCCCATTATTTGCGTTTCTTTAGACAGTAGCATTAACGGATCTCATTTTGCTTCCTCCTGTTCGTTTTTCCAAAATGTGGTGTGCAGATTTTTATCCATGAAACTTAATTGATTAGCATTTAGCATGTTAAATTTCCTGTTTTGCAATACTGATAAATCTTCTTGAACTTGTTTTTGCATGGTTGTTGATTTTTGTTTTGGATTAATTTATGATTACATGTCTGTGTTTTGATTTTAGTGCTGCTAAATCGCATAACTTGCAACTCGTATCAGAGTTGGGGTAATGGTTGTTATTTATTTATTTATTTTTTCCAACTTATGATTTGTCTTGCTTTACGGACACGAAACAGAGAATACAATATGCGAAGACAAAATCAGATATAATAGCAAAGGCTGATGGTACTTTTGTTCCACGGGAAAAACGAAAGAGGCATGAAGAAAGGGGTGAGAAATCCCACCATCTCTTTGTCTATGCTTATATGCATGTGTAATATTTGCTTGTGTACCCTTTTGTTAGCTCATCTCATTCTCTGCCATAGAATCTCAATGCTAAGCAATTTATTAGTGCAGTTGTTCATCAAACCTATCCGTATGTGCATGCATTTAGTCTGTAATAGATACCTCTTTTGAGAACCGAAAAATAGGGGATTGTTTGTTATCAGAGTCTGACAATATATTATTTGCATGTTTTAGATATGTGCAATATTATTTCTTGTTAAAATAGATCGAGTGAATTTCATCGGGTAAAAGTATGTTGTGACATTGCTCGTTATGTATACTGGAAGATACAACAGCTAGCCTAGAAATGTCAAGTATTTTTACTAACATGTTATTTTTCATTTTCTTATTTGTCAGGAAAGAAGCGGAAAGACCAAGTTGATCCTAATCAAGCTGTAATGGGTCTGAATCCTGCTTATGCTGGTGCATACGGTGTAGCACCTTCAGTAAGCATCTTCTCTGTTTTCTTTGGAACATATTTTTGGTTTCCGAAGAAAACTGATTCTAAATTTAACTTTCTCATAATATTGTGTTCGTCTTGCTTGTTATTTGGTTTCACACTAGCTTTTTAAATTCTTATGAATTAGTTGATGAACTATATGTCCTTGCACCATCATTACATTGCGCTGTGCGATATGATGCAGCTTTCACAAATACCTTATCCGGGTGGTGTAAAGTCTGTGGCACCAGAGGCTCCTGCTCCACCGAACAACATACTGTTTGTTCAGAATCTTCCACAGGACGCAACACCCATGATGCTGCAAATGCTCTTCTGCCAATTCCCTGGTTTTAAGGAGGTTCGAATGGTGGAGACAAAGCCCGGTATAGCCTTTGTGGAGTATGGAGATGAGATGCAGTCAACAGTAGCAATGCAGGGTCTACAAGGTTTCAAGGTTTCACCGCAGAACGCGATGTTAATTACCTATGCAAAGAAATAGTTGATAAAGCGATCTCTGCTGTTTTGATATCTTTATAAACTGCGAGCTTCGGTCGTAACTTGAATGTCATCATGTCTGTTTACAGTGTTGTATATTATGCATTTAACGTGTAATTCTATCAATGGTATTCGGAGAGCACATTTTTCCATGCTTTAAGCCCCCTATTAGTTAATGAATTAGTGGAGCAGAAAAAAGCAAAACGGAATTGTTAGTTTGGCTTCACTAACTACTGCTTTGACGTTTAGACATGGAAATTGTATAAGATGTCTCTTGGAATCCATTAGTTAATTGCTTTATGCTAAACAAAAGATTATTCTTGCCATTATCATTGTTATTATTTGAACTGAATGGAAAGATCAACCCCTAGATGTCAAATTGGAGGCCAGAGTATAGATTTTTTGTTAAGACTAAATCTAAAATCACTATTATTTTCATGAGCAAAAACTAATATTATTGTTGAGAATACAGATTGAACGTGTAAAATTTTGGTGTAAGTGGCTTTTTTCTTTGGTTACAAAATAAAGTTCGTTAGTGTTCGAATTTTGTCTACCCTCTCCTACAAGTCCCTGACGAGATATCCGACGAGAGTGCTAAGAAGTTGCTGTTTTATAGACCCTTTTTTCATAAAAGGTGGTTTTGTAGACTCGTGAATCAAAAGGATTACCACTTCTCAAGAGTTTAGGATTTCAAACATACCATTCTCGAAAAAAATTAAAACCTAATTGTCATATCAAAGTAACCCATATTTATAACTATACTTCGGAAGTGATAGAGAGTCTACTTAACTCAGAAATCTCTGCAGCACAGGCATCCTTCGGAGTGCCGTAAAAGTACGGATCATCCTTAACTTGGACTCTTACATAGCACAAAAGCACGAAATGAAAAGTGCCAATAAAGTGAACGGGAAATTTTCATAAATATGTTTTTTTAAGATTTATTTTTATAAATGCCGTGTATATTTATTTATGATACAACTTAACATGTAATATGAATAACAGTGTTGCATAAATAAACACAACTTTTAAAAGTATAGCATAACATTTAATTTTCTACTAGTGAAGCTGGCAGGCCTAACAAATTGGCTTGCCGTATTGGATTAAAGCAATGCTGACAATATTTTCTTTACAAGTTATACAAACCGCAGTGTAAAAGCATGTTGTACATTTATTTAGCCAAAAAAAAAAAGCATGTTGTAAATAAGTTGCACAAGTCATGATTAAGTTCTTGTTTTTTGCTGCAAACATTCATGATTAAATTAAAGGAGAGAACTTAACATCTCGAATAGACATCAATATGTCTGTCACTAAATAATACAACATGTTAGACTATGCCTGTTGGCAATCCGCTACACCCTCTCCAACTCAGTTTGGTGTTTGTCTAGTTGGTCTTTCAACTGCTTCCTCCACCCTTGAATCAGCTTTTCATGCTTATTGATAATCTCAGTTTTGTGCTTCAACTCTTCTTCCATTGCAGCAATCTCCTGCAAACCACGCAAGCACACAAAAAGTCGAATCGCTGAATTGATTAGCAAATCCATAAACAGTTGAAGAACACAACGGTGGTGACTACCTTTCTCAGTGTTTCCGCCTTGTTTGGTTGATCCTCACGTTGAAGACCAATAAAATACAGCTGAAGCTTTTTGGCAGCCTCCATAAAATCTCTGGCATGTCTTTCCACATCAACTGAAGATTAGCACAAGATAGACAATCACAATATGTATATAACACAACCAACATTACTGTTCTAGGAAAATTAAGACCCGCTGTGTAAGTTAGTGCAATCTACAGCATAGTTTGAGCAAAATCACAGCTAATGTAATTACCCAACGGCATCTTATCTTGCAAATTGCAGGGCATCGGATAGAACCGACAGTGCTTTCTTCAATTCTAAAGCAGTTAAATAAAAGCACAGAAGGTTGTCATCTGATATTAAATACTGAGAAAGTATGACAAAGTGGAGGTAAGATTGATCCCAGTTAAATTAAAAATCAGATTGTTCATTAAGCCTCAACATTCTCAAGA
This sequence comes from Artocarpus hirsutus, assembly GCA_946598075.1. NCBI lineage: Eukaryota > Viridiplantae > Streptophyta > Magnoliopsida > Rosales > Moraceae > Artocarpus > Artocarpus hirsutus. The sequence goes on along the minus strand of CAMOHE010052807.1, from coordinate 80,565 downwards.
CTTAAAAAGAATTTTAATAGCCAGCAATTACTATTTGGAGGAAAAAAGTCGTCCACAATTCCATAGAAGCAACTTTGACTTGACGGTTCTGTTTTCTAGTCGCGCAAATAAAAGTGCATTGGAACAACAATATCAAAAACCTCTTCGTTTTTCTCAGAATCTGTACTCTAGAGACTCTCAATATTTACATAATATCCACTGCTTAATTTCCAGTTACTTGCATTACACTAATCTGAGATAATCCAAACAATTATCTTAGCTTCTTCAGTGGCACCAACTCAAAATTTTCCAGCAAAAATTAAAAAATATCACAAAATTCGATCTACCAATTTCGCTCAACATATTAAACTCATGCAATTTCAACAAAATTAGGGCGAGAGTATTGCCACAGTCCACACATTTATCACAATTATACACACATTTTTCTCTCTTTTGTCACTAAGATTCAGCCACAAAACTCGAAAATTGAAAAATAAAAAAAAGAATACAAATTTCAACGTGAGCAGAGATTGTAGCGATACGAACTCTGGTGAGACGGATGCGGAGAACGGTCGATTGCCTGGAGCTCTCTTGCAGGCAAGCACGGAAGCAAAGAAGCCTCTAACGCCATGAGACAAGTAATCATGTCTTCCTTAGGAGCTCCTCCGGACTGCACTGGCGTATCTGCTTGGTGCTGCTGATCAAGTCCTTGTCTCTCAGCCATGTTTTTTACCCTTCTCGACTTTGCATAAATATCAGGAAAAGATATCATTTTTCAAGCTGTTTGTCTTGGTAATTTGAACTGAGAATCTAATCTATATTGGTGTCTGAGAGAGAATAAAAGTGAGCCTAGTTCCGACTTTGCAAAAGGGAAATCTAACAGCTCAAATTGAAAATTGTGGATTGAATCCGCGAAACAAACGGGTGGAAAAGTAATTGGAGCCAATTGGAGACCACTTACCAAGCTTAAAGGTTTCTACTTTTCACACGACAGCACCTGTCTAGCTTCAGGATTCAAAGTCACACTCACTTGCTCTAAAAATTTAATTAAAAAAGGAAAGAAATGAAAGCAGCAACGCAAAAATTAGTTTAAATATTGATTAATGCAATATGATGTTATATTGAATTGGGCAATCCAATATGAAGTAGACGCAGCAAAACAACAAAGATGGCTTCTGAGGACTTTCATCAAACAGGTAGAATGAAACACAATCAACAAGAAAAACAAAAAGAGGTCATTTCCTTAATCAAAAAATTCTTTTGGCCCTTTTTTCAAATTAGCCCAACGAAAAGGATCACCGAATGATAATTCAATTTCAGTAAGAGAGAGGGAGAGAAAGAAAGAAGAGAGAGAAAGTGGTACCGAAGTTCCTCCCAACGTGACCATCTACATCCAATCCTCCTAGTGTAGTTTGTAATTCTGTTTCAGCGCTGAAGAAGTCTCTTTGTCCCTCAGTTTGGGAAAATATTAGAGGTTTCCGGCCTTCAAGGCTCCCTAGCATAGAGGACCTCAATTTTTTTGCAACTTGGCCCCTAAATTTTTATTATTGATACGTGTTGTCCAGACTTTGAAAATCCGTCGCATAAAACTCCAAATTGGAAACGGGCGTCAAATGGATCACGGAGTTAATCATGTGATACGCACGTGAATTTTCTACAAGGGTAGAGGACGTCATTTTGCTCTCGTGTGTTTTAAAGGGGGCAAATACTAGCTTGCTTAGGAAGCCGAAGGGCTAGTCAGGGCACCAGAAGAAAAGTTTAAAAGAGACGTAACAGAGTTACCTCATGTTTGGTATAGTAGTGGAACTATGATTTTTACCACAAACTCAATTATAAACAGTATAAAGCTCTCACATGTTATAATAACAATAAAAAAAATTACTAGTATAAAACTTTCACATGCTATAATAACAATAAAAAAATTACTACAATGTAAAACTCTCACATGTAAAAATGGTTCTAACTATTAGTTCCCACAACCTTTTAGCTTTTCTTCAAATTTCAAATTATTACTCTCTATTCCATCGTCTTCTTACTTCTTTCTTTATCTATACATTTTGCTAAAAACGCCGACCCAAGAGCACAAATGCGCCATTAAAGAGAACAAGTAAACAAATAAATGAAATTGAATTTAATCTTACTTAGTTGACTTTCACTGTTATCATTTTTTCCACCACTAAATTTGGTACATTATGAGCACCCAACTCTAGCTTTTCAAAAATTATATATTCATCTATATATAACCACATACTTAACAGGATTAAACAAAATGTCAACTTTTAGGAAAGCAATGACCATAAAGAAAGTAGTGCCTAACAACAACATTCCACATCTCCATCCACCAGTCCTCTCTTTGAAAGCTGGTTTTCCATGGCGATCAAGTGAACCATCTTTTGTGCATGCATTCTCAACTCTCTCTTTGGCCATTCCCCAACTGATTGAGTTCAACCATCTTTCAACCTAACCCAATATTGC